>BGNK01000107.1:63297-154812 GCA_003297005.1 Symbiodinium sp. clade A Y106 | reverse complement strand
GCGGTGGTGGGGGCGGCGGCTGTGGTGGTGGTGCAGCAGTGGTGGTGGTGCTGCAATTGTGTCGCAGGCACTTCCATGCTCACGGCAGAGATGGCTACTCTTGGAGCGGATGGCAGCTGTAAAGGCGATTTCATACTTGACCTCGTTCTTTCCCTGACAGCAGGCTCAAGATTCAGGGGTTTAGGGTTTCCGGTTTCGGGTTTTGGAGGGACTTCGGGATTTTGGGACTCGGAAGAGCTATCCTCATGCTGAAGCAGTCAGCAAAGTGCAGTATATGCTTATTTTCAATCGCTCATCTCTCTTCGATCCTAAGAAGACTTTGTCACCACGGGTTCGAGCTTTGAGCCACTTTCCAGCTTCCGAAACACACTGGCACCCTATGCACCGAAACCATTCGGGTTGAAACCCAGCCGTCATCGCAACTCCCGGACCGCAAGGCTGTAAAGCAGGGGCCCACACCTCCAGGTTCGGCGCAATCACGCGCTGCGACCTGGGGCGCCAGGCATCACGTTAGGGTTTAGGGCTTAGGGCTGCGAGGATGATTCTTGGCAGTCGGGACTGGATTGGAAAGTCAATGCTCGTATGCGATTGCCTCAAGTGTCGGCATGAGTAAGATCGTTGTAACACTGATTGCTCTGAAACCGGCATCAACAGCAGTAGGTGCAGAGCTTCAGAAGAGCAGTGGGAGCACAAAAGGCTGCAGCAGCATCGTCGAAGTAGCAGGGGGAGCAGGAGCAGCAGCCTTTGGCGGAGGCACCGGCAGTGGCCGTATGAGTGGCGGTAGCAGTGACAGCATCAGTAGGCATCGTCGTCGTACTGGTAGCAAATGTTGCTGTTGTTGCTGTTTGTTCTTGTTGTTAATAACACGAATGAGGTGGTGGTCGTCGTCGTGCTGGGAGCCGCTGATGTTGCAATAGCAGTCGTCGCCGGTTGAAGCAAAGCGTGCCGAAAGCCTTCTACAAGCAGGATCACGCAAAAGACGCACAGGAACTGCTACTACTACTGTTCAGAGATGAAGTCTCCACCTGTCCCGATATTCACTGAGCAAAGCTCAATAGTAGACACTCTGTCGCAAGGGCAAACTGGGACAGGCAGCTACTACAAGCATGTGTCTTTTCACAGGAAGCACCTAGTGCTCGAAGTCTCGGGATACAATCACACAATCTCCTACATGGCTTCGCGATGAACCCTCAGCCCTAAACCTCAAACTCTCCCTCAGCCCTAAACCCTATATACCCTAAACCCTCAACTCTCAACCCTAAACCCTAAACCCTCTAATCCTCTAAACTCTAAAACCGTAAGACTTCACCCTGGTGGCCCTAAGCCCAGACCAACCGCACCCAAAAGTGCGCAGTTGAAGCCTGGAGTCTCATAGGGAGGCCACAGAAATTAGGGTCCCTGCTTGTGGCTCCTGAAAGAGATCTATACAGTGAACCCCAGAATGTTGGAACATGGATTTAGCATGGTTCATGCTGGGATTCCCTTTAGTTTACCTTAAGGGAATGAGGATAATGATGTTCCAACTTTCTGGCTTCTACTGTAAGGGTTTCTATAGGATTTAGGGTCTAGGACCTCGGATTTCGAGCTGGGGGTTTAGGATGGTTTTAGGGTTTAGGGCTCTGAAAGTTGGAGTTCAGATCTATTCCTTAGTTGATTGAAGGGTTTCGGGCTCTGTGGTTCTCCCTTGCGACAGGGCGCTGAAAGTGTCTGCTGACATTCGTCGAGACGGGGCGGTGCCTCGCGTGGCCATGGGAACGATGCCGGGCCGGAACTCTGAACCCCAAATGGGTGGAGTTTTGTTGCGATCGCTTTTTAATATTAGAACAGGGTTTTGGGGTATATAATACTAAAGTTATAGAAAGGACCCACCCAAATAGTATTGCTGGTTTCCCGAAAGAACCTGAATCCTCACTCCTGAACGGCAAACCTCACTGCATGTCTGTTCTTCGAAGCGTTTGAGGCATCGTCAGAGGCCGAAAGATTGCGTATGATCTTCAGCTTCTACCCAGGACCCAAGCCAAGCACAAATCAGCTGCCCTGACGCAAAAACTCATACTTAGGATGGAGCATGTTAAAGTTTGGCAGCTCCTCCAACATACTCTGCCTGGAAGGCCTAAGATCCACAACAACCCCCCCTACTGCAGAGCCGAATCCCTCAGCACCCCCCGCCAACTTTAAAGCAAGCTCCAAACCCTGCATAAGGGAATCCGGAAACTAGCTAAGCCCTTAATCCCGAATCGTCAACCCTGAAGGTTCAGGATTTGTTGCATAAGGTCGAGCCCTCCATGTGTGTGTGTGTACATATATCTCTCTCTGTATAGATAGATAGAGACCCTTCCACACCATCTTGAAGAGAGCACACGCTGCGGCTGAAGGCTTGAGGATACCTGCAGATTGTAGGCATGTCTCTCCGATCTCCTTCTCTACCTCTTCCTTTGTCTATGCACTATACTGATCCATGGGAAAGCAAGGAAGTTCAGGGTTAGGGGTTTGGGTTTTTCAGAAACTAGACATAATTAGACATTCATCCCCAAAGAGTTGATTGAGCCCCGTAGCTTCCCTTCTTTGAACATCCTCGTCTCAGTCCCTGCCTGCGCTAACCCCAATGCCGTGCACCCTGAAACCCCCTAAACACCAAACCCGGCAACCCTAACCGAAAAGCGCTAAAACCCTAAACCCTGAACCTGTGAGTCCTGGGAGTCCTAGACATTAGCGCCGGACAACCCAAAACATATTATGGGGGGGGGGTCGGAATAATCACCAATAGATACTAATTACTAGTATTCCCTGATAGCCCCTAATGTGGCTATAGCATAACATCCCCCAAAACCCTGTCCTATTTATTGGGCCCCCAATAGTATACGCCTGGCATCGAAGGTCACTTCGCTGATCAGCGGGCTCCCCTTCTCCAGGTGCTGGCGCAACCACACGCTGCTTACAGAAATGGCTTTGGCTTTGGCGTTTCGGGCTTCGGGTTCCCTAAACACTAAACCCCTAAACCCCTAAACCCTAACCCTAAACCCTAAATCTAGGGTTTCGTCTTTGGGGTGTGGAGTTTAGGGGTTGGAGCTGAAGGGTTGGAGGCAAGATGAGTGCCCCCTATTTTGGATGTGCGTTGGAGTGCAAAATCGACCAAGGGTCTGCGAGCTGGCATTGGGTTTAGGGTTTATTTCTTAAGATGCAGGGGTTTTAATGTCCTAACCCGGAAAAAGGACTACAAGGAAGTTGCGGCTGCCCCGCAGAGACCTTCGAGAAAAGAGCGGCTTCGACGTCTTCATGGGCATACGAGGCGAGGGGTCAGCCATGCAGGGACCCAAGCCCAATCTCCAAAATGCGACGGTTTAGGATCTGGGGCCTTGAAGCAAACCATCTCTCCAGCCAAACCCTAAACCGACAAACTGAACCTTAGACCCCAAACCCCAAACCTCTGTTGCCAAACAATGAGACATCTTATTTCGTTGTAGACTCTACAGAACTCAGGCGTGCAAGATACCCAAAAGCCTTGTTCTGATCATCAATGGGCAAGGCCCAAGACAAACCCCTGAAGCCTAAACCCCTAAACCCCTAAACCCCCAAACCCCCAAACCTAAACACTGAGTCCAGAGTTTCCAACCTGCCGCTGCGCTGACGGTAGCTCCACACGTCTCCCTGAAAGGATCCCGCCGCGGATCTCCTCGGCTTGATATGACAGCTCAAAGCTGTTGCTTTTGCTGTTGCTGTTGCTGTTGCTGTTGCTGCTGCTGTGGCTCTTGTTGTGGCTACTGCTGTTGCTGTTGCTGTTGCTGTTGCCGTTGCCGTTGCCGTTGCCGTTGCTGTTGCTGCTGCTGTTGCTGTGGTTGTTCTTCCGCTTCGATGCATTGACTATGGCATCACAGACTGGTTGGAGGAAGGAACACGACTTCTTGATGACTATCCTAAACCCGTTTTGCGGCCTGCAGGAAAGACTTCCTTTCAGGGCTCTGGACGACACAACCACTGCTTAGGGGTCGTCAAGTTGGTCAAACACAAACTCATACGGCCACTTCCAAAGCTGCAACCAAGGCTCTTCCAAAGTTTGCAGAGTGAGGTGCTTGCCTGGCACCCAAAGAATTGCTGGCTATGTTCCTGCCTTCCGTCTTTGTGTTGGGAAGCTTTTGCAGAACAGTATGGGTGCTCGGCATCATGACAAGGTTCACCGTGCAGGAGTATTATCAAATGGAAATCCTAAACCCCCAGCCCCAAACCTCTGAAGGTTACCTACAAACGACACACGCATCTGGAGCCCTAGCCCTTACTGGCAGCCGTGTTGGTAGTAGTTGGTATTCCTGTGCGTCTTGAGTCTTCGCCGTTCCTAACGCTGTCTGCTGTCATGCTCTTTGCTGCTAGTAGGTTGAATAACACGTTTGCATGCCAACTGTATCGTCCAAACTTGATTACCAAACAGCCCTTAGCCTTCGACTGTAAGCCGATCCTTCGTGGGGTGCAATGAATGCCTCTCATTTCGTCTCTGAGCTCATCCAGCTTGGCCGTGATGGTGTCCAAGCGTGCCTGCATGGGTGGCTTCATTTTAAATGGCTTACGTGCTGCTTGGCATTCTTCGCCTGCACCAATTCAGGTTCATGCACGAAACGAAGGACCACAGACGAGGGATTACCACTCACCAGCCCAAATGGAAATGACATAGGAGACCGTGTCAGTATTGTATTGAGTGTTCAAACTTGATGCTCTTACTCCCCGTCGTAATTCGATGCACACCCACCGCACCTTGCAGGACTCGTCGTCATGACACGGCGCTGGTGACGAACTCCACACCTCAACTCAACTTTGCTTCGAGTCTCCCGTCAATTCCCGGTGTAGGAGAATCGTAGTCCTAGATCCGAAACTCTCAGCCACCCCTCTGAAGGGAAAGCCAACGCCAGGGATTAGAATGGATTAGGAGGCTATCCGCCACAAGGAAAACGAGATTCGGCTCCAGCAGGACCTCTGCACCTGAAACCTAATTACTAATCCCGCACCCTAACCCTGTCCCACGGTCCGAAGCAATGGAGAACTTAAGCTCAGGGTTTTGTGTAAGCTTCCTGCAATGCAGTGTAGCGTTGTGACACTGTGTGAGGAAATCCGATGCAGGGTGAGTCGAAAGCAATTCATTTGCATCACAGAGTCATCAGAAATGCCGAGCAAAAGCAAAGCAGACGACCGGACAGGTAAGTAAGTGCGCATGCCCCAAAACTTACCCCCTGAACCCTAAACCCCTAAACCCCTAAACTCCTAAGCCCCTAAACCCTGATCCTAAAGCCCTGAACCCTAAACCCCAAACCCCTAAAGCCCCCTAAACCGAATCCTGGGCATCGCGGCGCCAGCCCAAGCCTGTCGAGTCAAGGCGATGAGGAGCCTCGGAGAAAGGGGACCCTGATATAGGGGGCCTAAATAATTATTACTATTCCTTAGGGTTCCCTCTAAAGGGGTCTATAAGGGTTACTATAAGGGCTACTTAATATAGGGGCCTAAATACCCAGAGAGCCCAATACCCCTTCATTAAGGAATATGGCTTAAATTATATGGGGCCTCATATTATGATTTAAGCTATATTCCTTAATTAGGGGGTATTGGGCTCTCTGGGTAATTACCAATACTATTTTGCGGGTTCCTTATTATTACAATTACGTACAGTATAATGGGCCCCAAAACCCTATTCTAATTAGTAGGGCCCTTATATTGCTTCTCTTTGGGTTTAGGGTTTGGATAGGGCTTAGGAGGTTTAGGGTTTAGGGCTTCCAAGAGGGTTTAGGAACGCTTAGGGTTTGGGGCTTACCAAAGGGTTTAGGAAAGTTTAGGGGATAGGGTTTAGGGCTTACAAAAAGGTTTAGGAAAGCTTAGGAAGGTTTAGGGTTTAGGGCTTGGGTTTTTTGACAATTGAATGCTTCTTACCCCATCGACTGTTGTGCACATTAGCCTTCTTCTTGTTTTGGGTTGTGGGTTCAGGGTCCATGTCTTCGAGCTTAGTGGTTGGGCTTCACAGATATCTGTTCAGGAACTCCATGCCATGCTACCAAGTGGGGAAATGCCCGCAAGGCTGAAATCCTGGGCCGAACCCTGAGGTTGAAGTAAACCGGGCTTTTAAGTAACCAGGGAGGAAAAAGTAGAAACTTGTATTTCATAAGGGTTCCTTTAAGAAAAAAGTATTAAAGTATTGTACTCCAAAGCCCGGTAAAACTCCCGAATCTGCTTCCTCGGGGGCAGGAAGACCGAAAACTGCAACCCAAGCTGTAGGACGTTCGGCCGGAAGCCCTCTGAGCACCGTACCAGGCACACCGCCCCATCGCAACCTTCCAAAGGCTCGGAAGCCCCGCTGCCTAAACACCGAAAGCTCGATCCCGGAAGAACTACCAGTATGAGAGTATTATAGGGGCCTTTAAATAATTAGAATAGGGTTTTGGGGCCCACTATATACAACAATTATACTAAGGACCCCAAAATATAATATAATATAATAGGGAATTATTCAGGCCCCTATGTCACAAGCTGATGCTTGGCTTGATGATAGTGTGGTTGACGACACAATGGCCATCAAGATGGTGGTGATGATGACGATGATGATGACCATGACTATGTATTTATATGTAGGTATGTAAATATGTATAGATGTATGTATGTAACTGTACATGTATATGTTATATGTTTATATGTGTAAATTTGTATATGCATGCACGTGCACATGTGTATATGTGTATGTTCGATGATGCACACCAAAGTGGCTAGACTCGGCTAGACATGATGACAGAGAAGATCACCCTCATCATCACCGAAATCATCAGCAGCACCATCGTCAGCAGCAAGCAAGAGCTTCAGCATGGTGGGATCGCCTCATCATCACCATCATCACCATCACCGTCCCTATTGATGGTGATGCTGGGCACGATGCTGATGATGATGCTGACGGCGTGTCGGCTGCTGCTTCTACGACGTACTTCTCCTCCTTCTAGAACTGCATTGGCCACCACGACTGCAGCCACCCGAAAACCACTAGCACTGCCATCATCACCATCATTAGCACCGCTACAACCATTCGTACGTCTGGTCTTTCTCTTCCTCCTATGCCTCGTGGTGGCGTTGGTACTGTTGGATGCGGTTGTGCAACTTGTGTTGGTGGCGGTATTCGCTCTTCTTCTTCTTTCTCTTATTCGTTTTCTTCTGCCGGCCTTTGCGACTCTTGTGAGAGCGCGTGTGTATACTCTCCCCGTCAGGCCCTCCCAAAGCTCATCAAAGCGATGAAGGTACACTACAAAACACTGAATCGAAAAGGTCCAACTCTAAACTCTCAACCTTCAAATCCTAGGTTCCTGAGTAGCCCCATTATGATAAGGGTAACCTTTTTCCTACTGTTTGGTTTTAATAAGGGAGCCCTAAACCAAAAAGGGCAAAAGGGTACTACTCAGGAACCTAGAATCCCAAACTCTAAATCTCCAGCACAACACTCCAGATTCCATCAAGCCCAAAATCCTCCAAATCCTCGCCAGCAGCCCCCTACAGCACAGACTAAATCCTAGACTGAGACAAACACTAAACCCATCGAAAACCGCAAAACCCTGAACCCGAACTACTAAATCCTACACCCCTGAACCCCTAACCCTAAAACCCTAAAACCCTAGAACCCTAAAACCCTCAACCCGAACTACTAAATCCTGTACCCTGTCGGCCTCTGCCCTGAAAGGCGCTCCCACTTCGGGTCACTCCGTTGGACCCTTCCTTGAGCCTCTACAAGGAAGAAAAGCTGGGTTACAGGGTTTAGGGGTTAGGGTTGAGGGATAAAGAGAATAGAGTTTAAAGTTTAGGGTTTAGGGCTTCGGAGGGTGAAGTTTAGGGATTAGGGCTTGGGGGGGGAGTGAAGTTTAGGGTTTACGGTTTGGGGCTAGGGTCTAGGGTTAAAGCTCGGGGTTTAGGGGAGCAATTTCATTCAAGCAGACTGGACGTCTGGTGCCTCTTCTCTTCGGTGTGAGGCTCAGAGCCGTGATGTAGGGTTTTGGGGTATACTATAGTCTATTTATAATAGGGAACCCTAAGAATAATGTTAGTAATTATTTAGGCTTCTATAGTAGGCACTAAACACTGTTAATGTCAGTGATGAGGCTAATAAGAGTAACATTACTAATCATCATTGTCATATTACTTGTATATAATGACGTATCATAATACATCATGACACTTAACAATATTATACTGCTTTATTAAACACTATAATAGTCATAGATTAGTAGTTCATGCATGCTGCCCGGAGCATGCTATGACGAAGAGCTTGGTCTTTGTTTTGCCGGTCAGCGCGCGCTCACTCCTGAGTTTTTTGGTTGCAGATGGCTGCAGGTGGAGGGGGCTGGGGTGCAGAGGGTTCGGGGGTTAGGGTGTGGCTTCGGGGTCCAAGGTGTCTGAAACTTCGGCTGATGCTCTGACATCAGGTTCGAAGCAAGATTCGGATCGGTACAGATGTGCTCACTCTGTGCTCACAGTGAGCGTCGTGATGCAGAAATAAGCTCCACCTCAACTACCGGCAGGACTTCCTGCGTGTTGCCCGCCCTAGCGTTTGCTCGCCATCCTCGCTCTAAGCTACAGAGGGGCGACTATCTCAGAAGCCTAAGGGCCACCATCGCCTGGCAGGCTCTCAGCTAAACCCTAAAGGGTCCAATTCCCTGAACTTGGCTCATTTGGGCCTTGGTGGTTGTACTGCTAATCTTGTCATGCCACTGATGCTATCACCCGACGACGACGAAGACGGCGAAGACAAGACGATGACTTCTACCACTACTTACCACTACGACTATGACTCCTACTCCTGCTGCTACTGCTGGTACTTCTGCTACTGCTGCTCCTGCTGCTGCTGCTACTACTGCTACTACTGCTACTACTGCTGCCACCACGAGTCTTGCGATCATAAGTATCGCGAGAGCCACGACGCGACGACGGCGACGACGGCGACGAGGACGCGGCGACGACGACGAGGATGATGATGTTGATGATGATGATGATAATCATGGTGATGACGATGATGACGATGATGATCATGATGCTCATGCTGATGCTGATGCTGATGCTGATGACGATGATGACGATGACGACGAAAGTGATGGTGACGATGATGATGACAATGATGATGATTGATAATGACTGGTCATGATTCTGATGATGTTGATGATGATGACTGTGATGACGATGATTATGGTTGAAATAGAATGATGGTGATGATGATGAGGATGGTGGTGTTGATGATGGTGGCGATGGCGACACTGGCGTCGATGTGAGGGAACTAATGCCTGTACCACCATCGGCGCGGAAAGAATGATCGCCACTGATCGCCAAACATTTCTCATCTGGCCATGCCTCTTGTGAGGATATCCAGTTCTTGGTGGGGATTGGACCCTTGCCTCTCACATTGTGCAGAAAGCCTCTCATTCCTCTCAGTGGGCGGAAAATCCGAGCCACCTGACCGCGTTCAGTAAAGTTTTGAAACTCTGATGCGTTTGTCATACGACGGCATATATGCGTGTAATCGTGTATAAGCCATGCATGTATATGTCTTACTTTGCCAGCGCCAGTAAGCCAGTACACCTCTTGCAATAGAACACATATGTATGCAAATACGTATGTGGTGCTTTGACTGATCTGTCAATCTGCGACGAGGGCCATCCGCAGACCCGTTGCCTGCGAAATTGTCCATCTACTAGATGTGCACATTCACGGTTGTACATCGGACGTGCATGCGCAACGCCGACGCAGAACTAAGCATAGTAAGTTACAGACCACAAGCCCCCACAGAAACAGGAGAACCAGGACGCAAAGCATGCTTGTCTCGACAGCTCATAAGGATGCAGCGCTGCAAGGCTGTTAAGGGTTTACCTGGAGCTGCGGCTCTGGAGGCTACAGTTTTTAGTAATTTAGGTGTTCTTCTTCCTCAGAGCATCGGGCTCAGGGCTTGATGGCGTGTCGCGCATCGGTTGATGACGGAAGCTGTTTGCTTCTTATGGCCTCAGTCTTTCTCTTTGTAGTCTTCTTGGGCCATGCTTCAAGCCTGGTTCCAGCCTTTTAATTACCGTGCCAGCCTGTAGAGGCAATTTGGGGCTCGGTGGGTGTGTTTCCAGTAGGGTATGAGATGCGAAGTTGAGGGTCCTCGTGGTTTCACTGTGCGGTTCGGGGTATCATCTTTGGGTCGCACCAGACTCCCATGTAGTCATATGCCCCAAAAACCCTATAGCACCCCCCCCCCCATCCAACCCCATATATCCGAGCCGGATCACTCTCACGATCGTCATCTGAAACTCCGGGATCCAGGCCAGGAAAGGAAGCCTATTCGACCATGACCTTGCGGGCTTCGTCAGTAAGGTGGTGAATGGGTCGGTTATCCTCGTGATGCTGACTTTGGGGGTTTAGGGTTTAGGGTTTAGGATGAAGCCCTCCTAAACCCCTATCAAACACAACAGATTCGTTGGGGGCCCTCCGCTCACACCCTAAACCTCAGGAACCTAATGACGGGCCCTGACAGTTCGCTGGCAGGGATTAGGATCTTGGGCTTCCGGGTTCGAACTTCGGATCTTCAGCTTTAGGTTATACACCGTTACTATGAGTATTATTACAGTAGTATTATGATTATTCTTATGATGAGTCCTGTGATGAAAATTGTGATTATTATGGTAATTACTATTATGATAATGACTATTATGAATATAATTATTATGAATATTATTGTTAGTATTACGATTGGATTTGGGTGTAGAATGTTTAAGTTCTAGGGTGGATCTCGAGGCCTGCGGTCTCGAGGCCTGCGGGGCTTTAGTTGTAGGGTTATTGTTTAGGGTTTAGGGTTTAGGGTTTAGGGTTGTAGGGTTATTGTTTAGGTAGGGTTTTTGGATTTCGGCATTCGGTCATTCGAGTTTAGCGCGGCAGATATTAGGATTCTGCGGTCCATGCTCCTGCCTATGCCCTAAACCGAAAACCCGGCAACCGAAAGCGCCGAGCCTCCCTTAAAGCACAACGGCCTGCTATCTCTTGCTGGCCGTGAAATAAAGGCTGCTCCCCATCCCTAAACCCTAAACCCTAAACCCTAAACCCTAACCCTAAACCCTAAGCCCTAAACCCTAACCCTAAACCCTAAAACTGCAACCCTAAATTCGGATTGCGTCGGGCTTCGGAGTCTCAAAGTGGCACTGTAAACCCTAAGTGAAAACCGTGAGGGTTTTAGAGCTCGGTTTAGGGTTCAGGGTTTAGGGTTTAGGGTTCCAAGACATGAAAACCGACGTCTGCAGGTGTCCCGAATCCTGGACCTGAAACCCAGGAAGTTTAGACTTTGAGACCGTCAGCTCCCATACAGAAGCTTCTTAGGCCCCTACAGGCGCTTCGTCCAGCGCATCGCCACCACCCTGGCAGAGGGTTGAGGCTCAATCTCTGCAGGTTAGGTCTTAGATCTAAGAGCTAGTACAAGTGTTACTACAAGGGCTTCTATGGGCGTTATTATTGTTAAGTTAACGTTAGATGCATGCGCGCTTAGGGTTTAGGGTTTCGGGCACTTGTGGCGAAGTTGTAGTAGATCCTTCATGTTTGTGCACCTGGGATCCACCAGCATTTCGCTTTGAACTCCCTCAAGCTTGCGGCTGGCCCTAGGAACCAATGAAACTGGACGACCTCTTACTCAAGCCAGGGAGCTGATTCCCAATTCAAAAGCACCGTGGGCATCTGATGCTTCTAGATTGAAGCAGAATTAAGAGAAAACCCTGTTGGTAGCTAGAATAGCAGTTGGGAAACTTTGACATATGATGCAAGTGGATGATGTAAAGGTTCTGGCAAAACGACGGTGGGCGAACCCCAGGTCATAAACTCTGAGAAACACCAAAGCCTGTGAAGGCTAGAGCTTTAGGCATGCTCCTTCAAGGAACAGACATGCTTTTGCATGAAAAACCGTCTGAAGGAACAAGCCTCGAACTCCGGGCTTAGGCGGGCTTAGGATGCGAGGCCGAGCTTTCAACAAGGTATGTCAGCACTTCAAAGCCATTAGCCCGACACAGAATCCAACTGCAAGCCTAGAACACAGGGTTCAGGGAAACAAAGACAGGCGGAGGCACCCCGACGAGCGCCAGCTCCATGCCGATTTCCCGTTTCGGCTCGTCGATGTTCGGAGTCGGCCTACAAGGTCGTTAGGGCCGGGGTTCAGGGTGTAGGGTATCGGTTTAACAGGATCTGTTCGCAGTGGTTTTAGCATTGAGAGCTTTGGGATACTCGCTGCCGGAGGTTTATCTTGGAGTTGGATCCTAATTCTAGAGTATTCTAGAGCCCCAGCTATTAACAATGAAGCCCCAGATGCCAAAACCCTGCAGCCCACAGCCCAAACCCTCAACCATGGTCACTAAACTGCGTGCGAATTTCCAGGCACAGACGTCTGATATCAAATAAGCGGTCATACGAAACTAACCATGTGATATATGATTCTGTAGGGAATGTTAGATGCTATGGGTGCCGGAATATGCCTTGACAATCAGAATGAGGCTTAGGAGCATACGATACAACTGAATACAAGGGGACGATCCTTCTAACTATTCAGGCATCTACGTATATGGGGGTTCCAAATAGTAGGATCCTTATTATAAGGACCCCCAAAGGGGGTACTCCTATTTTCGGAAACTCCCATATACATTATACCAGATCTGATACAACAGGGGTATGACTGGGAGTTTCTTGGGGGCACGCCCTAAACGCAAACCCTCCTGAACCCCTAAACCCCTAAACCCCAAACCCCAAGCCCCAAACCCTAAACCCCAAGCCCCTTACCCCTAAACCCTGAACCCCTAAACCCCTAAACCCTCAACCCTAAACCCCAAACCCTAAACCCGAGGCCCTGGTGCCTCAGGAAGTCCTTGGCGTAGTACTTGTCTTCTGAGAAGAACCTTAGCAAAACAAGAGGGTTTAGGGCTCCGGGTTTAGAGTTAGGGTTTAAGACTTACTCAGAGGCCCATGGCTCATGGGGCTTAATAAGTTTATGGCTTCGGAGTTTAGGGCTCCGGGCTTAGAGTTACAGTAAACCCCATAAAGTTGGAAACCGGATTAAGGCCAAATAGTGCTGGGATTCCTGATACATTACTCTTAAGGATTGAGGCTATGGGGCTTCCAACTTTTTGGCTTCTACTGTAGGGTTTAAGATTTACTCAGAGGCCCAGGGGGCTTAATAAGTTTATGGCTTCGGAGTTTAGGGCTTTGGGTTTAAAAGGTTCAAGGCTTTCGGATAACGGTTGAGGATTTGGGACTGGAGATTCGGATTTGCGTTTTTCGGCGTTCTGGATTCAAGAGTCTTGTCTTCAGCTTGGTGTTGAAGGTTTACGGCTTTTTTTAGAGCTGTCACGGACTGCGACTTTGGGTGCAGAAACCTCCGCCGAAAGGGCCTCGAATATCGAAGCTCTGATCCAGATCTCTGCCCTACAAAACACCTTTGAGCTCTTATCCCCACGACCCAAAACCCTAAACTCTGAACCTAAAACCCTAGACCCAAAAGCCTAAACCCACAACCTTAGATCCTACACCCTCAACCCGAAGTCTGAGCCCTAAACCCTAAGTCTGAACCCCCAAACCCCTGCGAAACCTGACGCCACGGGCAGAAGCAGCTGGGAACCTCCAGGCTCCTTTGTAGCCCCTGAATAATAAGACCCCAAAACTAGTTCATGGTTGGGATAGTATTAAAAATGAAAATGAAATTTGCTATATTAAGTACCCACAAAAATGCAAAATGTTACCAAAACTATGAGAAAAAACATAGAAGGGCAAAAGGTACGACTGGGCGCGACCTAGACCTCGGCAGAAGCAGCTGCGGACCCGGCTCGGCCTCCACGTTGTTGGCCCTGGCTTGGCTCGGCGTCTCTTTGAGGGCCGACAGGTTCGGGGTTTTAGGGATTCGGGATTCGGGATTAGGGTTTAGGGATTAGGGTTTAGGGTTTAGGGATTAGGGTTTAGGGTTCGGGTTCAGGGGTTTAGTGTTTGACGCTTAAAGGGTCAGGCTTGAGGGTTATGAGCTACATGTTACGGGTTTCGGGCTTAGGGTTTGGAGTTAAGGACTATGGGTTGGGCCGTGCTTAGATCTCAAAACCTGACATCTTGAAACTTTTTTCGGTTGCAAGCTTCGAAACAAACTACCCTAATCTAAGTTTGGTAGGTCTCCTCAAACGTAAGCCGCAAGATGGTTTGCGAAGACCTTGCTAACTAAGAGTATCTTGCTGCAGTCTCAGATGACAGACCCCAAACCGCAAACCCTGAGGACAGAAAAGGCAGGCCGGATCAGAACAACACCCTACTTTGGCTACAGGCCGGGAAAACCATGGCCTTCACGGGCCTTCGGGGTTCAGCAAATTTAGGGTCAATAGCGTTTTGCGCCGAAAATCTGAAACATCTTAAGCCATCAAGCACAAAGTCCATTCATTCCTGGCACGCCAGACAGAACTCTACAGCCACGATGCTGCACAAACTCCTAAAGTCCTAAACCTGAACCCTACTGCCAAGACTGCCGCCCAAGCGGCCCAAATCTGCGGCCGTGAAGGGCCTTCTTCGCCTTTGAGGCGCCCTGAGCCAGAAATCTGCTTGGACTCGGACCCTTCGGCTTAGAGCAAGGCCTAAGGGCCTAAAGGCCGAAAGGGGGCAGGAGAGGGCCAGGTAATTACAGGATATGCTATAGGGTTTCGTTTCGGATTCAGGGTCTGAGGGGAGCAGCAAGCCCAAGCTGAGGTGGCACCCGGTGCGGCACTCCATGGAACACACTTGCAAGACCTATGTAGGAAACGGCACAGCCCTCAGGCAATAACGGCAGACCTTAGACCTTAGACCCTACACCCCGAGGCCTAAAGACCCAAACCTAAATCCTTAATCCTCAACCCCTGAACCCTGAACCCAAAACCCCCCAACAATCCCTGCAAGACCCGCTAAAAGATCCTAGATCCCCTGACCCCAAGATCCAAAAACCCCTAAATCCCTAGATCCAAAAAACCCGACACCCCTAAACCCCTAGACCAAAGAACCCCAAACCCCCAAATCCCCTGTAGCATCCAACCTCGATGTTGGCAAACTCGATGAAAGCATAGCCTCGGCGAGGGTGCTTTTGGGCTTCAGGGACTTCAGGGTTACGGTTTAGGGTTTAGGGTTTGGGGTTCAGGGTTCAGGGTTCAGGGTTTAGAGTTTAGGGTTTAAGTTTAGGGTTTAGGTTCTATCGACTTTATAAGGAGGGTTTAGGGTTCCGGGCCAAGTTTGGAGATGGTTTCTTGTTTAAAACTTGGGAGTTTCCGAAAATAGGGGACCCTAATATAGTACCCTAAATAGTAGGACCCCTATTACAAGGACCCCAAAATAAGGTTGTACCCCTAATTTTTCGGAAACTCCCATTTAGTGTCTAAGGGTGTAGGAACCTATCGGGTTTATGCGGGGAGGGCTGCAGGTCTGGTGATGATTTCTTTCTGAGGGTTTGGGGGGTCTAAGGGCTTGGGACTCAGGGCTTAGGGTTTAGGGCTTCGGCTGAAGAGCCCTACGGGTTTAGGGTTTAGGGTTGAGGGCTCGGGTTGAAGAGCTTTGCTTGGGGGCTGAGCCCCCTGTCCCCAAAAAGCTTAACCTTTTTTCAAGCGTGGTACGGATATATAACCCGCAGAGAGGTTAAAGGTTACCTACGCAGCCCTTAGGTTTAAGGGGGATAGATCTTCTGGACTCGGGTTTTAGGGTTTTACAGCGTTTCTCGAAGGCTTCAGGTTGCCGGGCATGGGTTTTTCCCGGCTGGATCGAACAAGTCCCTGTGAACAGTCCATTAGCCTCCAAACCCTCGGACCCTAACCCCTGACCCTAAACCCTGAACCCTAAACCCTAAACCTAAATCCTAAACCGTAACCCGAAGGCTCGCGGCACGCCCACACAGATCGAAGCAGAGCGCTTCAGAACGACGCTTGCATGTCCCCTAGACCCGAAGCTTGGCCGACACCTTCCCCCGTCTTCTGACCTTGAAGATGCACTGCACTTTTGTCCCTTCCTAACCCTAGACTGGGCCTAGGATGTGAGGGCTGGCATTCTTGCTATGATGCAACTCTGGCTATGATGCTGAATCTGCTGCGGCTCTGGTGAAGGCTGCGAGCATCTGTATGCGAAGAATCTTTCAAGGTAAAGGATATGAGGCTTGATTCTTCACGGCTTCTGTCTCACTCATTCGTTGTAGGGAGGAACACCAGCCGTCCGCGAAATTCCTACACCCTGCAGACCAACTCCATGCTGTGTAACATTAAGTAATAAAGAGACCTTAATAATTTGAGTAGGTTTTGGTGCATATTATACTATGACGATAAAAAGGAACTCCGAAATCCTATTCCAACTATCAAGGCGGCCCCTACGTTACCCTAAGCCCTGAACCCTAAACATGCCGGACTTTCGCGCAGTTTGCCTCCGAACCGCTGCCACCCAAAGCTCAGGGCCCAACAGTCCTAAATAAAGCTAACTCCCGAGGAAGGATATACGCAGAAAGCAAGTCTTCCGGTTCACGGGTAGTTATAAACAGGGTTATAAGTCCCTAATATGGGTTATAATTATAGTTACCCCACATATAACCCCACTTATAATTTGGTCCCGTGCCAAAGCCCGGCGTCGTTGGATCCACTGGGCCAGAGGCACCACCGCCCTAAGGGAGAAAGCTATGGTTCCGGGTTTGGGGTTTGGGTGTGCGAGCACAATGACTGTAGGGTTTAAGGCGTACCAACATATGCGTGCATGTGCGCATAAAACTTTTGTGTATACAAACATATGTGATTATATGTGTATATGTACATACTGATATGTATGTGTGCATGAATGTATGTGTGCATGAATGTATGTATGTACGCATGCATGCATGCATGCATGCATGCATGCAGGGATGGATGGATGGATGGATGGATGGATGGATGGATGGATGGGTGTGGTTATTACATATCTGTATATATGTATGTACGTGCGCAGGTAGGTAGGTAGGTAGGTAGGTCGATAGGTACGTAGGTAGGTACGTACCTGCGAGTGTTTGGACATAGACAGATAAAATGCATTATTTGGGCAATATACGGGCCTTAATAATTAGAATAGGGTTTGGGGCTATATTATACTATATTTATAGTAAGGAACCCACAAAACAGTATAGCTAACTATTTACGCCCCTATATTAGCTGGCTGATCTTCACTGAGATGGGTGATGAGACTCTAGCCGGCTTGATAGGGCAGTTTCCGAAAATAGGGGGTGGCTTATTTGGAGATCCTTATAATAAGTACCCTACTATCTCGGGTACTATACTGGGTCCCCTATTTTGGGAAACTCTAAACCCTTATAGAGTCCTTTAAAGGAACCCTTATAGTACTCTTATAGCCACCCTTTAAAGGAGCCCTAATTATTATAATAGGGCCCCCTATTTTCGGAAACTCCCGATAGGAAAAAAAGAGTCTGGGGGATGAGTCTAGCAGTCGAAGGTTGAAGCCCTCTGCTCTACGCAAGCCTGCTGCTATCTCAATGTAAAACCTCGAGACACCCAAAACCACTTCGAAAAGGCTGAGGACCCTAAATCCTAAACTTCTAAACCCTAAACCCTAAACCTTAAGGTCTCAAACAACAGCAAAAGGCACAAACTGCTTCCTGGGACTCTGGCCCCGCCGCCGCCGCCGCCCGCACCCCCAGGCTGGGTCAAGGAGGCTTGGGGAAGGTTTTAGGGTTTAGGGTTCAGGGTTTCGGATGCTTTAGACCGTACACAATGAGAAGGTATGCAGGAAACGGTTGAAGGCGTAGAGTGGCGCCCAAGCGTTCAAACCCTAAACCCTAGACTGTAAGGAGCCTTAAAAAATTGAGTTGCAGGTCTGAGCCTCCGGTCTGGAGTGAAACCCTAATTCGGTGTCGCTGGCGTGGGTATTGATTGTGTCTTGCTTCCTTCTGCTGCGATGACTCATAGCATATCAAGTACTAGTCTTACTGTCACAGGTGTTAATTATCTTCGTACTGCCACGATTATGTACAGGATTACCAATACACTTCCTATTCGCGCTTCGTACTCTGATTTTTCCTATGTCCGATGCATGCACATTACCCTAAACCCTAAACCCTTTTCATGGCAATCTTCGGCCCATGGGGTTCTGAAATCTGGCCGAAACGGATCACCTCAAATCATAGCCTGCCCAGCATCTGGGTAGCTTTTAAAGCTAGGGTCCCTTTCTAGGTCCCCCAAAAAGTACGGAACGCTTATAAAAAAAAGAACGTTTAAACGGAACCCGACTTTAGAGAACTACTCATATACTCTTCTGGGTTTGGGTTTGGGGTTTGCCGGCACCCTCGCAGTCGAGGTCATACCACTCGTGATGTTGACAGCAATCGTAATAGAAGCTGCAATAAAGCAGCAATCATCATCAGATATTAAGAGAATGACTAGCTGTGACGGTAACCACAAGAACAATACAATATTCACGGTGGTAATAAGAAGAACAGGAATGACTCAGAGTGGCCGTCATACTAGTACTAGTGCCAACACTCGTCATGGTCAGAATGTTCATTCATCATACTCATCATACGAGAAGTATTCCAAAGTACTGAACATGTCCAGAAGCGAGCTTTAGCCGTACGTGACAGAACAAGGCCCCGAAGATTTAACCGTCGCCGCTTTGCAGGACAAGGACCCTAGACAGATTCTAGACGGTGAGGGCTTTGGGTTTAGGGTTCGGGACCTCCTTTTTCAAACCAGGGGAGCCTCTTTTAAGTGAGATACTGCTTTATGGCTCTAACAACGCTCAACTCGCGACTGAAACCTGAAACTCTGAGCTATCCTCAAGCGAAGAACCAAACACCCAACGGCCTGCGGAGCACCCTATCATAGCTCTTGCCAGCACACGACCAATTGATCCTCGAAGCTTGAGAAAAACCTTCCTGAAATCTTCTCCAGGAGGTTTTGTTCCGGGGTAACTTGAACCGTCTAGTCCGCTCTAGGTCAAGGGTCTCCATCCTAACCTTCGAAAGCCATACCCGGAAAACTGAACACCTTGAACACGCCAAACCCAAAACCACGAACCCTCGACACCTTGGCAAGCTGGCCGCCAATGGGCACCAGGGCCATCGACAGGTCCTCTCAGGTTTGGGGTTTGGGCGGTTCTCGATAAAGGGACGTCCCATTAAGTCCCTTTGCAGTTACACCAGGTATACCCCAAACCCTAAACCCTAAACCCTATACGTACCCTAAACCCTAAACCCTAAACCCTATACCCTAAACCCTAAACCCTAAACCCTATACCCTATACCCTAAACCCTAAACCCTAAACCCTATACCCTAAACCCTAAACCCTAAACCCTAAACCCATTCCAAATTATTAGGGCCCCAGATTTTGGAACCCATGGGAGCCTTCAGGGACCAGACTGGGGGTTCTTGCAAAGGGTGCCACGGTTTAGGGTTTAGGGTTTAGGGTTTAGGGTTTAGGGTTTAGGGTTGAGGCTTCGAAAGACTGGGCTTTCAAGTAACCAGGGAGAAAAAAGTATAGACCTTTGTTTCAGAATGGTTCCTTTAAGAAAAAAGTATATACGTTTATTTCATAATGGTTCCTTTAAGAAAAAACTATTAAAGTATGGTACTCCAAAGCCCAGAAGATGAAGGGCTCCAGGTTTAGGCTTTGGGCTTTGGGCCTCCAGATTGACGTTGAGGGTCTGGGGTTTCAGAGTTTAGGGTTTAGGATAGTAGGTGTGGGGCTTAGGGCTTGGGGCTTCAGAGTGTGTGGTGGAGGATTTAGGGCGTAGCCTTGCAGGGCTTCAGGTGTTGAGATTTAGGGTTTAGGAAAAGGGTTTCGGAGGCACTGCACGGCGACGGCCTGCGGAAGCATGAGGGGAAGAAAGGATGCAGGGCTGGGGGTTTCGAGATTGGGGCCTAGGGCTTAGGACTTGGGGTTTAAGGTTTCCTACCCTGAACCCTAGGTCTTCGACCCTGATCTGCCAGCTGGCTACAATCACGCGGCACAGGCCACCCGTAAAATTCTGGAAGCCTGCCCCTAAACTACACCTACCGACCACCCCTAAACGTCAACTTTCTATTCTAAACCCATAAACGCCAAAACTCTCATCTTGAACCCTTATTTGCGCCTATCCTAAACCCTAGACCCTAAGCCCTAAACTCTAAACCCTTAACACCCTTAATCACCCCACCCCTACACCGACAACCCGAAATCCGAAAATGCGCTGGGCTCCGGCAGCGTGGGCGCCGGAAGCGCCGCAGGTGCCGTGGACTGAACCAGCAGGTTGGGACTTGAGGTTTTAAGCTTTAGGGTTCAAGGTTTTAGGGTATTAAGTTTAAGGTTTTAAGTTTTTTGCTTGAGATTCAGGGTTCAGAGTTCTAAGTTTTAGGGTTTAAGGCTTTAGGGTATTAAGGTTTTGAGGTTTTTTGTTTTGCGGTTTGAGGTTTAGGGTTCAGGATTGGGGCATATGGAGTTCAGCTTTCAGGGATTTAAGGGTTGCATGGGGTGTAAGGTTCAGTTGTTTGGGGTTTGGGGGCATAGGGATCCAAGGATTCAGGGCGCACGCTGGGGAACTACAGATTAGGGGTTGGGATTTAAGGTTTCTGCAGTTTCAGGGCTCCAAATTAGGATGTGGGATGTAGGCATCGGGCCTCAAATTGGAGGGTAAGGATCAGGGATTCGGGTCTCAAAACCTCATACTCAGGGGCCTGTACATGAAGTCCTTCCCAACAGTTGTTGAAGACAACCCTAAACCCTAAAGCTCTTCGGCATGCTGTAATGAGGCTTCGGCATGCTGCATGATGGGGCTTGGGGTGGAGTTTGAAACGTGAGGGGCATGAGCAGGGCCCCAACAGGATTGAGGGGTTTGGGGTTGAAGGGATCTTTAAATCCAGTTTAACTTCTGAGCCTATGCAAGCGTTGGCAGCATGATTGGGGTTGCGGGCTGTGTACTTGGCTGATGCGTCAGTCACCCCGTACCATGAGCCCTTCAGAATAGCGACTGATGACTATGCTGGCAAAATTTCAACAAGTCACGACAATCAAAGGAACGATGCCTACAAAACTACAGCGCAGGGTTAGGAAACGATTCTACACAAGAAGGTGGAGGCAACGGATGGCAACGCCCATGACGATCATGTGAGTCTTCATGCTGCTAATTACTCCTACCGCCCGTCTCTACCTGTCAGGAACCAAAAAGATCTCCCTCTTCTGATTTAGGAACAGCCGTGATGATTACTAACTACTTAGATCTTGTCTTCCTTCTATCAGTATTTGGCAGCATTGGTGCGTAAACCCTAAACCAAAACCCTAAACCCCAAGCCCTAAACCCTAAACCCTAAAAGTAAACCCTACTCTTGATGCTGCTTTCCTTTGCAGTTCCTGTCGTTTTCTCTCGAAATCCCTACGCCTTGGGCTCCTCTGCGGCCGCGTTGGTCAGCGCCAGGGGTCCTTCCGAGGATATTTGCATGTGTATAATATATGCACTTGTGCATATATATATATATATATGTATGTATGCATATATACATATATATATATATTTATACATATATATATACATATATATATGCATATATACACACGTACATACACACATGCATACATGCATGCATACACACATGCAGAAATACTCACTGGCTTACTTACTTACATGATTCCATACACATATACACATACATGGGCTCGGAGCATCGAGAGCGTAGGATTTCCGTTGGTTTCGGTCTCGAGGCTGCCGAGGTTTTGCAAGTTCGGTCAAGCGGGTTTAGGGTTTAGGGTTTGGGAGTTTGGGGGTTTGCGGGTTTGGGGTTGGGGGGTTTGGGGGTGTAGGGTTTTAGGGTTTAGAGCGCAGGCCTGTTCTACGATGTGGCGAACACTTTTTCCATGTGCAGGTGAGCTTGCAAAAGGACGTCTGATAACGGTTGCAGGGTTGACTGGTGTCAGGAAAGTCTGCCATAACTTCGCGCTTTGAAAAAGGAAGTGGCCCAAGACAGAGCACAGCATCTTCACAGGTATCAGGTATCTCGGGCTTTGCATGCACCACAGCACTCGTACCCTAAACCCTACAGCCCGAGAACAAAACATCAAGCTCAAATACCCTAAACCCTAAACCGTCTCGGTTGAACTGAAGCCTTGACTCATCTTGGGTAAGAAAACTGCAGGCGTCAGCGCCGCGGGCATTTTCTTCATAAGCTACACACAAACTCTGCACCGCGATACCCAAAAACTAGCACTCTAACAGTGGTGTGGAAGCTTTTACCCTTCTTGTTCGAAGGAACATACTGCTACTGATCTCTGATATTGTCAACGAGGTTGGTGCCGCAATTCAAAGGGTAATCGCTATAGGTACTATGGCGATTGGTGCTTGTCGCGAGCATCATCACCATCATTATCATCATCATTATCGAATCATCATCATCACCATCACTACCGTCACCAGCTGCATCATCACCACCATCATCATCACCATCATCATCGTCGTCGTTTTTGTTTAAATCTTCGCCGGCACTATAACATGTACTTAGAATTGCAAGTCTGACTGAAATACTAGCCAAGTCTCCAGCTAGCCAGCAAGCTAGCTGGCTAGCTAACTAAGTAGCTAACTAATTAACGAACTGACTAACTGGCTGACTATCTGTCTACCTGACTAGCTGGCTTAGCTAGCTAGCTAGCTCACTAAGTAACCAGCTAGCCAACTAACTAACTAACTAACTAACTAACTCACTGAATGACTGACTGAGAGACTAACTAACGATCTACCTCACTAGCTCACTAACCAACTAACTAGCCAATCCACTTCCGCACTCACTGACTGGCCCAACCACTAACATAATCATCTCCATCGCTGAGAACGGCATCACCATCGTCAACACTACGTAAACACTTCTCGCCGTTGGTGAATTTGTTTCAAGGCGTATCCTTCATCGAACCCTTGTCAGACCCCTCTAACTTAACTAACACCCTTATGAAACTTCATAAAAAATCTATAGAACCCATTTAACACCCTATAAAACCCACTTGAAAACACTCTATCGCCCTAGAGCCTATAGAACCCCTTTTGAAACCCTGTAATAGCCCACAAAACCAACCCTGAACCCTAAACCCTAAGCCTTAAACCCCAAACCCCTAAACTCTAAACCAAACCTTAAACCCTAAACCCATTCTGAGCCCCTTCCGCCTGCAGGAGCCGGGAGCGCGTTGTTCAATGCCCCAGGGCCGCCACCGCCGGAGCCACCCCCACGGGGCACCTGACGAAGATGAAGCCTTAATGGGGCTTAGGGTTTAGGGCTTGGGGCTTAGGGTTTAGGGTTTAGTTAATAATAGGGCTCTAACGTAGGGGCTCTAATGACGAAAACGAAGCTTTAGTAGGGCTCTGATATAGGGGCTCTAATTGTTAGAATGGGTGTTTGGGGATGTTTTTCCGTAGTTGACTGGGGCTTGAAAAGGATGACTGCATAGGTTTTGCGATTGGGAGTTAGGGTCTGCAAGCTTAGGAATTAGGGGCCTCGGATGTTCGTTAATGATTTACGCTTTAGGGTTTAGGATATGAGGGTTTAAGGTTATTGGCGCAGCACTGAGAGTAGAACTGAAGGCCTCGTCAGGACCCTTCGCCGATAGCAGTCGTGCAACGCTGCAAAAATCGCGTAAAAACCCTGCAGAATCTGGGCAGGCTACACGCACTCCTGACAGTCATCCTAAGCCCGGGGAAACTTACCAAACATGAGAAACGCCTCGACGCACGGAAACAGAACAATCCTAAGCCCGGGGCAACTGACCAAACATGAGAAACGCCTCGACGCACGGAAACAGAACAATGCACCAAGCTGCGATGCGACACACCGGATCCAAACGGTGTGTCGGAAATCTCACTCCAAAGTAGTCCTTCCAAGAGGGTCCATATATACTACCATTTTGGAATTAGGTCCCAAGAACCAAATTTAAGGATGGTCGTTTGGGGCATAATTCCATAATGGTAGTATACATGGACCCTCTGGGTTTAATACATAAAATCAGGGTTTCGGTGGGTAGAGTCATATAGGCACTATAAAGGCACACTCCGACTCGATTAAGTCCACAAAAGCCCTCAATCTCCAAACCTTCCCTTTTCATACCCATATCGTCGTAGGGGTTTAGGGTTTAGGGCTTAGGGATCATATCGTACCCTTGTAGTACCCTGTAGTACCCTCATAATGCCCTTATAGCCTCGATGGAGACAACCGCGCCAAACTTCTCGGCTTCGAGACGAATGTCCGCACAGATTTCAGTGTACCTGGCCAAAGCCAGCCATAGGGTTTTGGGCTCAGGGTTTTAGGGTTTAGGGATTAGGGCAGCTAGGTTTCAGAGTTTAGGTTCGACACGTAGGTGAAATACTAAAGCAATGTGGGGTTTGGAGCGCCAGAGATTTGAGGGTTTGTACTCAAGAAAACATAATCGCCCCAAGGACCTGCGGCAGTGGTTATTCAAGCTTCTATAGCAACACAGCATCCCATCCACCATAAAACCCCATCTACGTCGGGGAATACTCAAGCCGGCCCAAGACAATGACAAACCGGGCCTAGCCAAAACACTTTAACATCAAAGCTCTTAAAGCCCTTCTCCAGGAAAAACCCTGCGAAACAGAAGAATCCATCTACGATGAAAGTGCGCTTCGAGGAGGAGCCATCTGCCGTAAAACGTGATGTAAGAACCCGTCTCTGAAGCAAGCCCAATCGACTCCCACAAAATAGAAAAGAAGTCCCGCCAAATGGCACCAAAACAACGAAGTTAGACAAGTACTCCAAATACCAGCCCACTCTGCTCTTGCAACAAGAAGGACAAGTTCAAACAGCAAAGGAATACTTGGCGTCAGAACTTGATGCTGCTACTCATCATGCGACCATGACAATGACATTTGTCATGAGAGTGATACGGATAATGGTTGAGATCGTGACCGCCATAGTGATAGTGATGTTGAAACTTGTACTGATAAGGAAAAGGAGAATGACCCTGATTATGATAATGACATTGGCAAAGATGGTGGTGAAGACGATGATCATGAGGATGACTCCGAAGCTGATTCATCAACAAAAGAATACTACAGTATGGTGATAACCATGGTGAATTTTTTTTACCGACTATGCTACGAAAAGTACGAACTCACCTGTCAAACTTCGAGCCCCGAAGCGCACCCCTGCTCGTCCGCGAGGTCTTCGGCAGTTACGATGTTCTTCAGGTACAGAACCTTGGCAATCGAGCTCTGGCAGGGGATGGAGGGCTCAGCTTCAGGGTTTAGGGTTTAGGGTTTAGGTTTAGGGTTTAGGGTTTAGGGCTTAGGGTTAAGCTGGAAGCCAAAACATCAGAATGAGCAAGATCAACAGGTCTGCACAGTTTGGGCGCTAAACCAGCCTGTGTCGCTACGCTTGCGGTTGAAAGGAATGATTGCCGAACCTCTCAGAAGTCTACCAGGCCGGCCCTTTAAAGCCTCCGAAGAAGATTAGCGAATACGATCCTCTTAAGCCCAAGTAGTGAGTCTAGAAGCCCCTGGCTGCAGACTGCAGCCCTTCGCCCTTTGCACTGCAAGCCCTCCCGCCCGAATCGCCGAACCGTGAACCCTAAACTCCAAACCCTGAAAACCCTAATTACAACCCTACAGCCTACACCCTAAACCCAAGGAGTCCAAAACCTGGAAACTGCGTTAAAACATCAAAACATGAATCCTCACAGACCTTATCGTAGCCGTTGTAGGAATCCTCTTATAGGAACCTTGAACACGCAACCCTCAAAGCGTATCGGGTCGCCGTCGCTGCCTGGACACGCCTAAACGCACTCGGAATGCAAGGCCGGGCTGGGAGGATTCAACGAATCAGAATCCTGAAGGCAAGTCTTGTAGATTGAGATCCTTGCAGCACCTATCTGTAGAAAGGTGCGTGAACTGGAACCTCCACACGAAAATTTCCTGATAAATTAACAAATTGAGGCTAAAGATCGGGGACGTTCCATGCTCCCGGCCAGATTGCAAGCATTAAGATAGAGGTCCAGATAATTAGACCAATGCCGAGGTGGCTTTGCAATAGATACAGTTAGGAAACCCTCGGAAGGAGCTGGTCAGGCTTCTATATTACCATCGTTGCCATCGTGCCCCGCGGACAGGACAGCCTGCCGACGCGAAGCACTCCAGTTGGCGTGGATGCACAAGATCCCTGACAGCTGGCATGACAATGATACCAAGAACCACCAACATAGTAAGACTGCACAATAGTGAGAATAACAAGAAGGAAGGCTAGGCAACGCTAGGCAAGGCGAGGATTCTTCCGCGGCCGCCTCTATGAGAATAGTAATAATAGTTAGTGACCGCTGTAGCAACAACAGGTTTTGGATGTTACACCCCCCTTACGGCCGCACCAAGCTTCGCCAGGGTCGTCGTCCAGATGAGACCTGACACCTCAAACGAGATCTCCTGGGTGCCACACCTTTGTCGGCACCACACGGGCACCTAGCTTCTGTTCTCTGTTCACCTGGCAAAGGCAAGCTTTTGGATGCGGGTCCCATCCTGACATTGCACAGATCAAGGTCGCTGATGGGGGGGCAGGTTCTGTTGTGGCACGGAAGGAGTCGGAATGGGGAGTCAGGGCAGCTTTGACTGGAAGGTGTCACCTACGGGCCAAGATGCATGATCACACGGATTACACTACCAGGGTTGCGATCGGGATTGCACCTGGTTGCACATGCAGCTTTACAACTAACTAGACATCGAGGAAAGCTGTGAGAGGGCTCTCGAAGGCATGATTTCGATGGCCGAATGACATGAGGTGAACTGTTTAGGCTGGTAGCTTCCAAGCCTCCTTGGCAGGTTGTTCATGGGAGTAAGCTTTCAGGAGTTCAGGCTCTCACATTACGAGAGCTGTGCTGGAAGGACAGGCTCTCCGTGGCTCGATGCAGCCTACGAAAAAGCAGAATGTTGCATAAAAGCTCCATAAACTCCAAACGCGCATCGTCACCTGGCCGTACGATTGCACTTGGGCCGACAGGCGTAGCAGCACACGGCTTGAAGCAAAACTGAGTGGTGCGTCTGCGCATGTACTGCATCTCCGAAGATGTGCCCCGACGGCCCTCCAAAGTCAGCAAGCGTATGACGCGACGCGTGCCGCAATGTGCCACACAACTGGCAGCATGATGGATATACCGAACAAGTTCGACACCAGTGCACACATCAGTCTACTTCTGCGGGATCAGCCGCCACGAGGAGAACGCGAAGAGTACAAGCTTTTCGGCAGAATAACATCTCCTTCTCATGACCGGCGGGAAGCATCCAGAAAAGCACGGCGTCTGCCGAATCTTGAAGACTTGGCTTTACAACATGAGCGCAATTCACCACAAGGAGCTGACTCCACCCACCCGGCCCAAGAACAAGAGCTCCGAGCTTTCTAGCCACCAGCACTAAAACTGAGTTTTGAGTAGAAGCAGCCACTGGCCATCATCAACAACGAACATCAACAACAACTGCAGCCAGCAGTGCATCATTGTGCTAATGTCAACATCAACATCGTCATCGAAATCTGTATTCATTACCCTCAATGTCAAAACCACCCCATTAAGTCAATGCTGCGTTGCGGTGCTGACATCACTACGAGCTTGCAATGCTCTGCTTACTGGAAACACGACCAACATGATGTACATCTCCATCGGCGATTACTCGACGCAACAAGGGAGGATATGAGTGCCAATTCTAAAGCAGGATGTTACAAGGGCGTTCGGACAGGCTGTGCAAACCCGTGCAAGATCCGGAAGACAAGTGCGCTACCTGCTCTCGGCATATCTTGCCATGACGCAGGCCTCATTCTATACTTGCATGACTGTCTGAACATGTTCGGTAACGCCTGATACACTGTTGCCGTGATAAACACCTTCATCGACTCTAACATCCGTTCTGTCAGAGCTGGGCAAGTGCAAAGATGTCCAAGCTTCCGCGCGCCACAGTCCAAAGCGGGGGGGGCAACCCTTCCGCGGACCTTCCGCGCATAAACTTAACCGTGGAACTAATCCCAAATCCACAAACCCAACCTGTCTGACAAAGCATTCCCGACCTTTCGGTCAAGTGAGTCGGAGCGACAAAGCTCCCCTACATGGTAGCATCTGATTGGTGCACGCGACGGGGAGGCCCCCACACGGATGATTGCATTTCCAGACACCTCAAATCCAGTATCCGGGTCAACTTGGTTCCCCGATAGCCCCTTAATAATACTAAGGGTGCCTTTTCAACTATTCGCTTTTTGACTTCTAAAGAATGAAAGGGAACCCCAAAAGAAAAAAAGTGCAAAAAGGGCACTACTCGGGAACCCTAAACCCAGGGGGCTTTAGGGGCTTAGGCTTTAGGGGTTTAGGGGTTTGGGGTTTAGGGTTTAGGGATTTAGGGGTTTAGGGGTTTACGGTTTCGGGTTTCCTGGAGCAGCAGTGATCTGAAAGATCAATCTAAGATCCTCAACCCCTGCAGCTGCAAGCAAAGGAATCAGATCTAAACCCTAGCCGCAAAACGCTGAACCCATAAAGCGTTTGAGCCTTGCTAGCCCTATCTATACTCTACAAACCCTAAGACGTTTTAAAACCATAAAAATGCTTGGCTGCTAGAACAAAACAAGCCCTCAAGGCTCTTATAAGGTCAATAGAAGCCCTGTATGAGCCCTGAAAATAACACCCCCCCCCCTTCCCATTAACACCTTACCGAATCCTTGAACCCTTTTCTAAAACCTATACACTTTAGGTGGAGCCCCAGGGGACTTAGCAAGTAGGTTCTAAGTAGGGTTATAATTGGGGCAACTCCATTTCGGGTACTTATAGGCCTACTTTTCACCTAGTTACTAAGTCCCCTGGGCCTTGAGTACCGAAACCCCCCAAAACCCCTCAAGCTTCCCTGAACCCAAACCCTAAACCCTAAACCCTAAACCCTCAACCCCTGAACCCCTAAACCCCTGAACCCCTAAAACCCTAAACCCTAAAACCTACCAGCGAGCCCTCCAAGCCCTCTTAGCCCTCTGCAAAAAAAACCCTGGCCACCCGAAAATCCCTAGAAACCTTAGAACCTGCCAAAAACTTAAAACCCTAACCCTAAACCCCTAAACCCTAAACCCTACAACCCTAAACCCTACACCCCAAACCTCGAAACTCTAAAACCCTAAACCCCCTAAACCCGAAACCCCTAAATCCTAAACCCGAACCCCAAAGCTTCCCGAAGCCAGGGCAGTCAAAACGAAGCCGAGCTCGGCCAGGCCAAGCTCGAGAACTTGATCCGGCTTCAGCACTTTGAGCTTGTTATTGCCTCGGTGTTTAGGGTTTGGGGTTTAGGGTTTAGGCCTCGGTGCTCATAAGGTGGGTTTAGGGTTTTAGGGCTTAGGATGCTGTTTTAGAGGGGACGCTTTACGGTTTCGGCACTTTGAGCTTGTTGTTGCCTCGGTACTTGTAATGGAGTTCTTGCTTGCTGTTACCTCCGGGTGTTTGTCGGATTTGTAGGTTGTGAGTTTAGAGCTTCGGGCACTTTGAGCTTGTAATTGCCTCGGTGTTAACAGGGCTGGCTTAGGGTTAAGAGCTAAGGGTTTAGCTTGTTTGCCTCGGGCTTACTTCCGGGTTTTGGAGGGGTTCATAAGGTCTCAGCACTTTGAGCTTGTTATTGCCTCGAGCTTTATAAGTTATAAGGGCGCTAGAGGGGCTTTACTCGGATGTTTAAGGGTCTGTCCGAATGTATAAGAATTTATACGGATGTAAAGAGTTTGTGAGGGTTTAGGGGCTAGGGGTTCGTGTTGAGCTGTGTTTGGGATCTAAAATCGTCCTACTAGAGTTCTATAACAGTTTCAGGGTTTAGGGTTAAAGCTTTAGGGTCTTGGGTTTTGGCAGGTGGTCGTTTCATGACGGTGTCATGGCGTTATCAACGGGTTCTCGAGGAGAGCTCTTAAAACCAAAGCCAGATTGTTTCAGGTCCTTAGAAGTATAATAAGCATCCTAGTATTTAGGGTCTCGATTGAGGTCTCCAATTTTCTGAACCGCCCGGGATTTAGGACTTTGAAGTTCGGATGCAGGGCTTTTTGATATTTCTTTTGAGGAGTCATGCAGCAAGACATGCTTCAGGTGAGTAAGAACATTCACAACACGACACTGGCTTGGTGTGGTCTGGCAGTGCGAAGCGAAGCGTGGCGAAAGTGCGGCTTCTCCGCTGCACCTTTCTGCTTCTTTTGATTCTTACTCTGACTGGTATTCTGCGCTTCCGCATGCTTCTATGAATTGAACCTCCTGCTGCGGCCACTGATGTTGCAGGCACAGTAATCATGACAGCTGGCAGCCCGGTTATAAATAGATAGATAGAGAGAGAGAGAGAAGACAAAAAACAGGTTCTAAGTTATGAGATACAATATAGTGTAATATGTGCCCTGTGGCAATCAAGGGCCCCCACCCAGCTCGAGGCCTTCGAGGGCCACGCGAGCCTCACACCAGGGCTCCCTTTGTAAAGTGGGCTTCAGGGGTCTAGGGGTTTAGGGGTTTAGGGGTTTAGGGTTTAGGTTTTTGTTTGAGGGCCTTTTCTCTCGCACGAGCTTAGGGTTTAGGTTTAGGGTGTAGGGTTTCGAAGGTACAGTCGGTAGAGTGTAGGGTTTCCGTCGGGTACTGTCCCACCGTGTAACGGTCTCTATTGAGAGCTATATATACTTATATATATACACACACATTCCATCATCCTCTATATAAATATAAATTATGGATAGGTAAATATATATATATATATTATATATATATATTTATAGTATCCAACTGTTGCAGGGTGCAGGCAGCCCCCAAGGTTCACGTCAGGTGCGATTGTAGAGTGCTAGTTGTTGAGCTCCCTGGCAAAACCTTCAGGGCGGACTCACGCCCATCTTCCTTTGCTGAAGTGACTTTAGGCACTTTAGGAACGGGGTGCAGGAGAGACGACAATATCACCATCTGTCGGGGCAAATCCGATTCATGGCATTTCGAATGTCAGGCAGTTAAGATTCCGTTAGGATCATGTAACCTGCAAGATTATGCCTCAGCATTCCCACTCCGAATGTACAGTACCGAAAACCCAGCCAGTGAGAAGTGCAGTTTCACCAAAAACGCCTACACTGTAAATCCTATGCTTTCTTTCCTAGAGAAATCGGTTCTAGGCACGGGCATCGAGCCTTCGTGCCGAAGGCTGTGGGGAAACCCTGAACCTAAACCTCTTACTTCAGGAATACCCCTCAAATCATGGCATCAGTTAAAGACTCGAAAACTTCAGGCGGATTCCTCAACTTAAGCGGTAGTGGACTCTTTGGGGCGCCCTGAATCCGGAACCGTAAGATGAAAACCCGCCTGCTGCTGAGTCATCATATCCTGGTACTCGAAGAAGGCGACACCAACCTTAGGTGACCGATCCCGATTGGGGTTTAGGGCTTGGGATCTGGAACGATACACCGGCACATGCCTTGGTCCGTGTGCTGGTTTCTGGAAAATGACGCTCACTGTTGCTTACGAGTCCTAGATTCCGGTTTAGGGTTTAGAGTTTAGGGTTTAGGGTTTAGAGTTTAGGGTTTAGGGTTTAGGGGTCATTTTCGGGTATTGGCCATTCAGTAGGGTCATTTTCGGGTATTTATGACTCTACTTTAACCTACTTACCTGCAGCTAGAAACCGAACAGCCCTAGAGCCCTCAACTCTGAACCTAAAGTCCTGAAGCCGTAGACCAAACCCCAAATCCAGAAAACTTGAGGCCCAAACCTTACAACCCGAAACCTGATAACAAGGCCCGGCTACGGATTTGCCCTCCTCGTCCTTCTGAAGCGCATAGAACTTCAGCTGCCCAAAGGTAATGAGCAGCTCCTTGATTCGCTCCTCCTGGGCTCTGTGACTCTGGGGTTTTGGGGTATGGGGTTTTCAGGGTTTAGGGCTTACGGTTCGGGAGGGCTTCAGTTTTAAGGATTCTGGGAGGAGGGAGCAACAAGTGGGGTTTGGGGTTTCGGTTTAAACGATCAGGGAATCGTGCGTCGAGTTTAAAGCTTCGGGTTTAGAGATTAGGGAGAAATGAGAAGGGCTGTTGTGCAGGGTCTCGAGTGTAGGAGTAGAGTGGGCTCGTGAGTTCGCAGCATGCCCGAGACGCTATGAATCCCAAAGAAATGATTATATCGCATGATTGGGATGTTCTCTCCAGCTTGCGGCATGCCAAGGATTATGCCGCTAGATCTGGCTTGTGCTTACTCGGGTCTTTTCTGACTGAGCCTCACAATACCCATGAGCACCAAATCTTTGCCCTACACCTCTAGCAAATCCTCGTCTACCAATGTGTACAAATGAAACAAGAAAGGGTCTTGAAAGTGCTACAAGAGAACCTAAACTAGAAAGCTTGATCGAATGTTTGCACGCTGTATGTTGCAGATCTTCTGTCAGCTCCACCGGTGGAACAGTTTGCTGAACAGTTCTCGGCTGTCGGGAAATCCAGCATACCAAAGTGCATGATCTCTGAGGGCTGAGCGCTGACGAAAGTGGGGATGCAGCATAAGCACCTGGCATCAGGGGTTAGGATTAGGAGGAACTTTGGGATATAGACTTTCCCAATAAGCTCCCTTCTAAGAGAGCCAGAAGTAGGGTTCAGAAGGGTCCCCTTTAAGGGGTCTCCCTAATACTACCTAGGAGGCATAGGTAGCTCTGCAGGCTCGGGACAGCATGTGGCGCTGATGGGCGCAGAAGGCATCCATCTCACAGCTACTGTAGGGGCCTTGAGAATTAGAATAGGGTTTTGGGGTACATTATACTTTAACTATAGTAAGGAACCCGCACAATAGTATTGGTAGTTGTTTAAGCCTCTATATTTCGCTGATTGTCTGCTGTCAAGGACGGGCCCTGTTCTGTATCAAAGGACGCTGGCAAGGTCTTTCATAGGCATTTGACTGTGAGGATGAGCCTGCTGACTGTACACAAGTTGCTTGGGCCGAGGACTCTAGATAAGCTACTAATTCGACCTGTGCACTAGCAAGGCCTCGAAGCGTCATACCAAGGTCCTACGTCCTACGTCCTACCTACACCCTGCTTGTACAACCTCGACCTCGTCTCGCCTGGCGGCCAAGACCGGGCCAAGGCCAAGACCAACAACGCTAAAAAAGTCCGAGGCTGGAGCATTCGCTGGTCGATGGCGGAACCCTGCTGCCTCCAGGTTTGGGTTTAGGGTTCAGGGTTTGGGGTTTAGGGTCTAGGGTTCTGGGTTTGGGTTGAGGGATCGTGCCCCGAATTTGGATTGGGAGCGCAGGTTTGTTGTGCACAATCCTTGAAGCTCGGAAAGCCTCTCGTTGTATCGGGTTTGGGTTTATGTCTGGCTTCGGGGTGTTGCAGGTTTTGGGGTTTAAGGGATTTGCACTTGCAACCCCAGACCGCTACAAACCCTAAACCCTAAACAACCCTACAAAAAAACCTAAACCCCAAACCCGACAGCCAACCCTAAACCCTTAAGCCTAGAGTAAACCCTAAACCCTTAAGCCTACAGTAAACCCTAAGCCCTGTGGTAACCGCAGGAAAGTGCTGAAACCCTTAACCCAAAGCCCTAAACCCTTAACCCTACACTTGGAGGGGCAGGGGACTTAGCAAGCGCTTATAAGTAGGGTTATAATTGGGGTAACTCCATTTAGGGTACTTATCACCTACTTACTACGTCCCCTGCAACCCTAAACCCTAAACCCAGACACTGCTGAGAAGGCGGCTGGTTGGCTCCCCCAGGCCCAGGGAGAGCCAACCTGGCTGAGACTCCGCGCTTCTTCTGTCGGAGGGTTTAATACAGGGGCCTTAATAATCAGAATTGGGTTTTGGGGCCCATTATACTAGAATTAAAATAAGGACTCCGATCTCACCCGAAACTCTTGGAACCTCGGCCCTGGGTACTTTGGGGTAGGCCCTTTAGGGCTTAGGGTTTAGGGTTGAGGGGTTTAGGGTTTAGGGTTGAAACCCTTATAAATTTTACGGATCCCGATCACATCCCGAAACGCCCACAGCACCAAGAAACCCTGTAAAGCCCGCTCAAGCCCTAAACCCTAAATGCTTATCCTAAACTGTGAACCCTTACCCTAAAGCTTCGAAGCCTTATTACAGGGCCTAAAGAACTACGAATACTACTTTTGTGGTTCCTTTATAACTATCGTACATATATATATACCCCAAAGCCATATTCTAATTTTTGTGGCTCCTATATTTTCGACACGGACATCTGTCAATCAGGGAAGCGAATCAAGCGAACCTGTTTATTTCGGGCCCGTTATAGAATGCTCCGGCCTAAACCCTACACTTTGGACCCTGGACCCTAAACCCTACACCCCAAAGACTCTAAGCCAACATAGGGGCTTAAATAATCACCAATAGTAGTTTGGGCTCGGGTAGCTTGTGCTTTTGGGTTTCAGAGTTGGCGATTGAGCGGTTCAAGGTTTAGGGCCTCAGGGCTTAGGCGCTTAGGGTTTAGGGTTTAGGGTGTGTAGACAGTGTGCGCGCGGTGGGTGCGCTTCTTTAGAAATGGGGGCGCGCCCACTTATCGCGCACTTGCGTCAGCATGTAGTCCCGCCCCAACCACCCCAACTATTCTCAATTAGGGTTTAGGGTTCACCCCCCAAACCCCCCTCAAGGGGGGCTTCCTTGCTCTCTGCTTCAACCACATTGACAACCAAGAAATGCTGAGATGGATTGGTGTCGGGTTGTGGGTCCTCGCGGCCTGTGCCGGCCGCTCGACGAAAAGCATGGGTTTCCATCAAACACCCCCGCACCTCGCACCCTGCAAGGGTCGCTCGAAGGGCACCAGCACAGGCAGGGGGCAGGGCAGGAGGCCAGACCAGGGCAGGGGCAGGACAGGGCGGGCAGGGCAGGCAGGGGTTTTGGGTCCATCTTTGCTGCCTAACGGCAGAAAGGTCAATGGCGGGGCGGCGTCACTACAGTCTTCGAAAAACCGGGAGGCTTGACCCTCCCTCACCGTTCTGACGGGACGCTCGGCCGGGGGCCTCGGTCGGAGCCTCGAGCGCCCATGCAAATGGTCAGCGGCGCTCTCGGCAGTTTAGAGTTTAGGGATTAGGGTTTGCGTTGTGTCCGTTCGCGCATCCTTCACGGGCCGGCTTCCGATACTGCTGTAACGCCGGCCCTCACCATTTGCGCTCACTATGCGTAGCTCGTTTTCCCACCCCAGCCACCCTAACCTCGACCTATTCGGGTTTAGGGTTCCATTCTCAGCGGAACCCTCGTGTTCATTCTTATCTACTACCTTTTGGTTCTAACCATATTGGGTGCATCAGTGCCGATGGGTTGCCGTTAGTAACGTAATACGCATGTGTAGAATGTATATACACAGGTATTCATTTGTGCTTGCATGTCTGTAAATATGTGTGGGTGTATTGGTGTCTATACATGTATATATGTATACATGAATGTATGTATGTAGGCCTTGTGTGCATATATGTACGGTATGTCTTTATGCGGGGTGAGAGGAGGTAGAGGTTCGTTGGGGCGTGAAGGGCGTAGACCGGCACGGGCCAACGAACCGATGGGTTAGACGAGAGAACCCTCTGCCCTGGGGAGCTCTGCCTTGATGGGGGGGGTTTAGCAGGGAGCTCTGTCTTGATGGGGGGTTTTAGGGTAATCTTTTTATTGCGCACATCGCATACGGGCTCGTGCTCCCTAGCCGGTCGCGTGGGCTGCGCTTCGCCCAAGGCCCTACGCGTGTACGCTCGTTGCTCCGGGCCCGCTGCGCACCGGGTGTGCTTCGCTGCGGCTCGGCAATTGTATCACTTGAAGCGCCTCGCCTTAGTCTAAGGTTTAGGGTTTAGGGCTTAGGGTTTAGGGTTTAGACTAGGGCTCAGAGGGTTTAGGGCCTAAGGTGCAAGGTCGAACGGCTCCGGAGGTCGAACAGGGGTGGGTTTTAAGGTGGTGGCTGCAATTAGGCAATTAGGGTTTAGGGTTTAGGGTTCAGGGTTTAGGGTTTAATGACTGAGGCGGTTTGAAGCATGGTTAGTTTACCAGTTCTTCCGCTGGAGCATCGAAGGTAAACCCTAAATCTCAAACCCTAAACCGTTGGGGCTTAGGATTGAGGAGATGGAGTTTCCAGATCAGGGACTGCAAAGTGGCGAAGCTTAGGGTACTTAGGGTTTAGGGTTTAGGGGTTTAGGGGTTTAGGGGTTTAGGGGTTTAGGGGTTTAGGGTTTAGGGGTTTAGGGGTTTAGGGGTTTAGGGTTTAGGGTTTAGGGTTTAGGGTTTAGGGTTGTGGTTTAGGGCTACATGTTACGGAGCGATCTTGACCCCGAGCGGCATCAGGCCATCAGGACCAATATCTCCATGTATATGGGAGTTTCCGAAAATAAGGGGTCCCTTACTTTGGGGTCCGTATAATAAGGATCCTACAATTTAGGATTCTATACTAGGGTCCCCTATTTTGGGAAACTCCCATATGTACTTCCCTACCTGCTTGTGGTCTTGTACTGCACTTCTGTCTCCAACCTGCCGACCACTTAGCATGCCTTGCGATTGCCATCATCACTTTGAAGAAGGTGTCAACGAAGAAGGCCCGTCTTAGCGAAGCCCTGAATCCCAGAGCAAGCCCTCAACCATGAACCTTCTACTAGAGTAGGGGCCTTAATAATTAGACTAGGGTTTTGGGGGGTAGAATACTATAATTATGATAAGGAACCCCCAAAATAGTACATATTAAGGCCCCAATATTACATCCTGAGACCTTGATATGAAAGTTGCAAGAAACTCAGGGGCCCTGGTAAAGATGCTCCACTGGAGGGCTTCTCGTGAAACCCTCATGCAGCACCCAAAGTCCGACATCGATGACCCTAAAACCCCTAAACCGCAAAAACCCTCAAGCCACTTATCTATACCCCACTTTGAACCAGAATAAAAACAATATTCAACTTTCCTCTAAGGAGGCGATAGTCATAGAATATAGAAGCTTCGAAGAACCGCTAAGAGCTTTCTTGAATCCTTGACCCTGACTCCTCACAGCCCTCAGAGAGCCCAATACCCGTTAATTAAGGAATATGGCTTAAATTACATAGGGCTTCATATTCTGATTTAAGCCATATTCCTTAATTAAGGGGTAGTGGGCTCTCTGGGTACTCCGAAACTGCGGCCGCGGACGTCTTGCCCAGCGCTCCGTGCTGCGCCATAAGATCCTTGGGCTGTGGGTTTAGGGTTTATGGTTTAGGACCTAAGATTTAGGGTTTAGGGTTTAGGGCTCAGCAGCTCCAGTTCGAGCAATCTCTCGTCAAGCTCGCTACTATGGTATCGGAAATCATCCCACCCACCCTTAGATTCCCATAACGTTAAGAAAGCATCTTACTTCTCGTAAACCCCAGGTGGTAAATCCTAAACCTTCAGGGTTTAGGGTTTAGGGTTTAGGTAAATCCTAAACCTTCAGGGCCTAAACTGTAAGGCCTGCACCCTAAGTCTTAAACTTTCAGGCCTCAACCCTGGGGCCTAAGCCCCAGGGGCTGAACCCTAAGGCCTAAACCCCAAAGCCTAAACCCCAAGGCCTAGAGCCTAAACCCTAAGGCCTAGGGCCTAAACCCTAAGGCCTAAGCCCTAGGCCTAAACCCTGAAGCCTAAACCCTAAGGCCTAAACCCTAAGCCGAAGGCCGAAACCCTCAGACCTAAACCTAGGGCCTAAACCCTAAGACCTGCACCCTGGGCTTAAACTCTGAGGCCTAAACCCTAAGGCCGGCCACAACCCCCCCCGACCTTGGACCATTCGTGGTTTAAGGCAAGACTTGCCTTAAACCACGAATTTCCGAAGGTCGGGGGGGGCCAACTTGCCTTAACCCACGAATGCAATTCGTGGTTTAAGGCAAAACTTGCCTTAAACCACGAATTTCCGAAGGTCGGGGGGGGGGNCTTAACCCACGAATGCAATTCGTGGGTTAAGGCAAAACTTGCCTTAAACCACGAATTTCCGAAGGTCGGGGGGGGGGGGGCAACTTGCCTTAAACCACGAATGTAATAGGGTTTAAATTTATATGGTAAAGAGGTTTAGGGTTTAGGGGGATGTCGGTCTAGATTTGGGTATTCTAATCAGGATTTCTACAATGGTTTAGGGTGTAGGGTTGAGGGTTGGGGATTTAGGGTTAAGGGGTTGGGAATGGTTTTAGATGCTGAGTTGGGCAGGGGTTTCTGGCAACAGCGGTTCGAGACCTCAGGAAAGAAGAGCGAATGGCGCTCGTTGGTGTTGGGGGTCTAGGGTTTAGGCTTTAGGATTTAGGGACTAGAGGATTTGAGTTTACGTTGGTTTAGGGTTTAGGGCGTCAAGCATCTTACTTGGATACAGCTCGTGGATAAGGCCACCAAAATCAGACTAACTTGGATGTATAATTTCGTGTAACAGACCGTGCAAAGCAGAGCACGAAAGTACCTTAGTCAAGAACTCAGAAGAGGGCTCAGGGGCCACCGTGGCTTGGATCAGCCCAGTCAAGTTTAGGGATTTCGCGTTTCGAATGGGACAACAATCGCATGTGAAATTGATATCATGAAATCGTCGAGAATGCCAGGTTTCAACAGTTAGTCCAGTTGTCAGCATGGGAGGTGGTCCATACTACGCAGTCTGCAATACAGGAGGACAGAAAGCTTGAGAAGAGTGCAAAGCAAGGACAAGTGACCGCGCCAGAAGCGTAAGGAAACCATTCACAGCGAGATGATCGCCTTGATCATCATCTTCTTCATCATTAACATCGTCCCCATCATCGTGATCATCATAGTCACCATGTTCATTGTCATCTTCACCTTCATCTTCTTCTTCACCACCATCAATGTCGTATTCCTGCTGGCCCTTCCCATCCTGCGCATGATCTTAGCACGCTTTGGGTAAAAAACGTAACTATACCAAGGAAGCCGTAGGAGCAGTAGTACTCACCATCCCGACCCCTATAGTAGCCTGTATAGCATCCCCTACAATCACCTTATATTATCCCTTACAACAACACCTATAGTACCCCTGGGCGACCTAAACCCATAAGGGTAGTACAGGGCTCTATAACAGGGTCGAGAGTACTATAGGGTAGTAGTCCGTTTCGCAAGTGAAGGGCTGTTTTCGGCTCGGAGTTCCTGACTTTGGGTGAGGGACCTGTCCCACTGGAAGCTCTAGCTTCATGGGTAGTTCTCTAAAATAGGGCCCCTCTGTCGGTCCCAAGAATAACATAACCTTAGGGTTTGAGGGTTCAGGGTATCAGGGCTCAGGGTTTTAGGGTTTAGGGTTGAGGGCCCATTCCGCAAACCCCTAACCTCAGACCGCTGGCTCAGGCCCGCACCCCAAGAGAGGGCGTGGAGGAAGATGTCGGCGCGCCTGGCATCCAAAGGACATGCCCTGGGCTTCGGGCCCGCTGCATCTTGCAACCGAATCTCTCCAAACCGGGGTTTAGGGTTTAGGGTTTAACCCTCGTGCACTAGACCCAGCAACTCCGCAAAAGGAAAAACGACGCCCTACATCCGAGTATACTGGTCCTAAGCCCAACAACAGGAACATTCGACACCCTAAACCCCTAAATTCCCACAATACACATGAACTTAAACTAAACCCCTAGACCTTGAACCCAAACCCCAAAATCCAAAAAATCCTTCTACAACTCTCATATAAAAAGTGCTCAAGAGCTCCTAAATGCTAAAAAAACCTTCTAGAACCCAACACACCCTCGCAAGAACTCCTAAGTCATAAAAACCCAAAACCTTCGGAGGCGAAGTCCCTTATAGATCCCTTCAAGGAACCCTTTAAGGAACCGTTTAAGGAACCCTTTAAGGAATATTCCTCCTAAGTCATAAAACCCCAAAAACCCTAAACCCTAACCCCTAAGTCCTAAACTCTAAACCCAAAAAACAACTTTGGCACCTGCTTCCGGGCCGGTGTAACCCTTCGGTCTGCCAACCTGCGAAGCGTCTTTCGGGTTTCAGGGTTTAGGTGTTCCTGTTTTGGTTTTGTTTTTAATGTGTAGTGGGCTTTTTTTGGTTTAGGGTTGAGGGTTTAGGGATTAGGGTTTAGGGTTTAGGGATTAGGGTTTAGGGTTCAGGGTCTAGGGGCGAGGGCTTAGGGGGCCTAGTAGAAATTGTACAGGGTTCAGGCTTTGGGCGGGTTTCGCCTGTTGCTTTTGGGGTCTCCTTCATGTTTGGGAGAGCTGGGCGGCGCGTTTGCTGTTTGTGATGTTGCTGGTATTGTGTTCCTTCACTCAAACTTCCAGCAGCAACAGTTCAAAGCAGCAGTTGTGTTGTCATGGTATCCAATACACAATTTCTATTTACCCTGGTCTTGAGGGTTCAGGGTTTAGGGTTTGGGTTTTAGGTCTTGGATTTTGGGTTTGGGAGGTTCAGAAAAGACGGGGTTTTACAGTGGTTGAGAAAAGGGTTCTATGAGGGTTCAAGAAGGGTTCTCTCAGGGGGTTATAACGGTTTTGTTCAGGGCTCTATTCCTCAAACAGTTTGGTACACCCTACACTTTGCAGGCCGCGTCCCGCGGAAAGCCAGATGCATTGTAAATTCAATGCATTAGCCTTTTTTTGGTCTCGGAAATCCCGGCAGCACTTCGGGGAAGCTCAGAATCCCAGCGGTATTTTGGGGAGGGAAGCATTAGCTCCTGAATCCCGAGCAGCATGATGGCCATGTGTTTGAACACGCCAGTAAATGGTGGAAATCATTTCGGCCGTGCTCCTGAATCCCGCCATTACAGGAGTGGATGCGTCAATCCCGTCAGTGGAAGGAGAAAGCCTTCAATGTGGCTTGCTTATGGTCGACCTGGTTTCCTGTTGGTCTCCTCGTGGTCTCCAGGTGGTCTCGGTGGTCATGGTCGTCATATGCGCACTGGTGATTATGGTCGTTCTGGTCGTCGCCCCTGGGGGTTCCTGACATGTCGCCGACACCTCACTACACGGGCTACACGCGCTACACGCTACTAATTCCAAAAATCCTCAACCCTCAAACCCGGACCCGTCATGTATCGGAAACATCGGTGCCTTTAGCTGGCAGCCAAGGAGTTCGACACCGTTGAGCCGGAGGCCATTCGCAGCCTTGCGATGAAGTCTAGCTAGAGTTGCATTGAGAATTCCGTAAGGTTGCTACAAGGGCTTCAGGTGTTGAATTCAGGGTCAAGTCCTAGGAGTTCGGGTTACTATAGGGGTGAATATTCGGCTATTATGGGTCATTGTGAGGTCTATAGGATTTTAGTTTAAGGTTTGGGGTTTAGGGTTTGGGTTGTAGGTGTAGTTGAGTTCCGGGTTTAGCATTAATTACGGCCTAGGTCTTTAGCCTCAAAGGCCTTCGAGCCTTAGGGGTTTCGGGCTTCAGGCCCATCCTGTCCAAGCTGCCTCTTCCGCTGTTCGGAACTCAACGAAGGCGAAGTTGGCACCGCTGCCTCCGCAAGAGTTGCGTCAAGGGCTTGGCGGGGCTTTAAAGATGCATAGAGTCATTGTAGATGGTCGTAAAAGGCTATAGGGCTTTAAGGGGGTTCTATAAGGCCACATATGGTAATTAGGCCGAATGAGAGCTCAATTAACTGCGCATGTTAACAAACAACATGTACACACACTCTCTCTGCATGCCCAATTGCATGCATACACACCGCACTGCATTGCAGCCCACTATGTTGTAGCATGTTGCATTGCAATTCAGTGCCGCGCACTATGTTGCAGCTCGTTGAAAGGTAGGTAAGTAGGTAGGTAGATAGGCAGTTGGGTGGGTGCATGTATTTGCACATATATATATATATGCACATGTACGCATGTGCATGTCTGCAGGTATGCATGTACGCATGTATGCATGTAGGTACGTATGTATGGATGCACGTATGCCGGTAGACACACATGCATGCATGCATGCATGCATGCATGCATGCATGCATGCATGCATGCATGCATGCATGCATGTAGGTATCTATGTATGTACGCATCCATGCATGCATGTATGCATGTATATACAAGAATGTACGCATGTACCACATGCACGTATGAAGTAGAGTGTAGACCCGTGCTCTGTACATAGCCAGGGACCTGACAATCTATCATTCTGTCGCCCATGGATCCCTCCATTTTAAGCCAAGGCCTGCATGCATCCATACTGTCAAACATGTATGAATGTATGCACGCGCGTCTTGTGTCTATGTGGCCATATCGATGTCCAGGCAGGTGTGTGTGCAAGTATCGGCCAAAGGCGTCCATGCCTGTGTGAGATACTTGCCTAGTCACACGCCTGAGTCTGTAAAATAAGTGTATACATACATATAGAAATCCAAGTAAATATGTAAATATATACATATTTATATACATATACATATGTATGTGTGTGTGTATGTATGCATGTCTGTCTGAAGGTCTGTATGTCTTTCTGTCGTTCTCTGTCTGTCTCTGTCTGTCTGTCCGTTGGTCTGTCTGTCTGTCGGTCTGTCTGTGTTTGTGCGTCTGTGGGTAGTACACGTGTTTGTGCACTTCAAACATTCTCCCATTTGTATACAAGTACACATAATGCACACTACTATACACCTTCAGGGAGCAAGTACGTGCACAAATATGTGTCTGAGCGCAGAAACACACACACAAGGAGCGACTCCCTTGAACTCTAAACCCTTTTCGAAATCTTACAAAGCCTTTATAAGCCTTCTTAAACCCTTCTAGAAGCCTTATATTATAGTACTCTCTTGGATCCCTTCTAGCAGCCCCAAACTCCTGTGAACCCTACGCCCTAAAACCTTAAACCCTACACTCTAAACAAAACGCAAAAGATCTGGGCTCCAACCCCCCTAAACCCTAAACCCCTAAACCCTAAACCCTAAACCCCGACTTCATCCCGGGCCTCCCATCGTGCAGCCAACGACCTTGGCTTCTGAGCTACAATCTTCGTCCACCCCACCCTTACACCCAATTAGGGTGTAGGGTTTAGGGCGTATAGGGTTTAAGGATTAAGGGTTTAGGTCTGAGGGTTTAGGGTTTGGGGTTTAAGGTTGAAGGTTTAGGGTTTATGGGTTTAGGGTTTAGGGTTTGGGACTTTTTTAGGGCTGCCATGCACTCCCGACTGCACATCGAAGAAAAGAGTTTAACTGGGGTTTAGGGCTTGGGACTTAAGGTTTACGGTTTGTGACTTCGGGTTTAGGGCTTAGGATTTGGGGCTTAGAGTAAGCCCGAAAACCCGAAGGACTCTGTCAGCTGGACCTCCGGCAGCTTCAAGTGCGTGTGGGCTCTCCGATTGATGGGATCTAGGCTTAGCTACAGCCTCCATGGTAGTTCCTTCTTTGGTTACCTTATAGGATCCTTGCCATAAAGCTGGTTAAACCAAAGAGGGAACTACAATGGAAACTATAGGCAGTATGCAGTGGGTCAGTCTAAGACATATTGTCAGCATGATTCTTACTGTCGTCGTCATGTCTTTTTCATCATGGCATACTCGCACTAGTCCTAGTAGTTTTTGTCGTACCACTAGCAGTCGTCGTCATCGTGAGCGGCAACGGCTACTGCTAGCCGACGACCTTTCGTTTGACAGTTGTAGTCTCAGGAAAACTCTGGCAAACTTCAACAAGAGAACCTGCACTCTCGACGCCGTAAACCCCTGAATCCAGGCGCCCTCAATTCTGCAACCCCAAAGCTCAAAGCGATGGAAGGAAACACCCACGCATCCAGGCCCTGAGCCCTAAACCCCCTTGACGTTATATAAGAACCCTTGAAAGACTCTGTTTGGAACCCTTACAGAAACCTTGTGGGCAGCTCCCTAAATTAGGGTCCCGTTTTAAGTCCCCAAAATGGTACAACAGCCAAACAAAAAAGGATCCTAAAAGGGACCCTAATTTAGAGAACTACCCTTATAGTACCCTTCTCTGTAAAGAGCCAAAATAAAACCTAATTTAAAGAACTACCCTCATTGTAACCCTTACCGGGAACTCCATGAGAGCCAGACGGGCTCTCCAGGGAGCGTGTTCACCTTCACGGCCACAGCGACCTTCCGAACGGAAGATGCCAAATGTGGAGCTTCGGGCTTGAGGGTTTCGTGTTTAGGGTCTAAGGGTTTAGGGCCTCAGCGCCATTTTCTTGAATAAGTAGAAACTTCTTACACCTACTGTTTATGATTTCTGCAAGCACCAATACGATTGGTACCACTGGCAAGACACGGAACAGGATTAGGGGCCATGACGCACAGGAGATTGGTGGAAACTCGTCTAGTCATAGCATAGATAAACTGTGCGGCATTGAATGATCCTGCCATTGTCGTTTGAGGCCTTGCTGCAGCACTCCATGATAGACTTTCGAGAAGCACTGGGCTTGTGGCTTTGGGCACTGGGTCTACTGTGGAATGCGCGTTCTCATGTTGAGGATTATGGCCCCTGCGCTCTGCAGAATCAGGGATATGGCTTGTGCTTTATATGCTAATATAGGGGCCTTAACAATTACAATAGGGTTTTGGGGCATATTATGCTGTAAATATAACAAGGAACCCCCAAAATAATATAGGTAATTATTGAGACCCCTATATTACCACTTCCAGCTCTACTTCTACTTAGGCGACTACTGTCGACTGGCCGAGCGACTACGATGGCCACGACGGCAATAACAACGGCCATGACTGCTGCTACTTATGCTTCTGCTGCTAATGGTATGGTGACAACGAGCTGAGCGAACACAGCAGTGAAAGCTCAATGACGGCCAACGCTGTGGCCACCCCTATCACCGCGGCGACCGCCATCTCTGGTACACTACTACTGCGATACTGCTGTCAGTCCACGGGAAAGAGAGTTCTTGGAAGGTCTCCTGTAAGTGAACGGCACAATATATGCTTCAGAAATTACATTACACAAACATAAACCCCGATCCTGCAAAGACTCCCAGGCTGAAGATGACTGCACGTCTAAGCGGCGGTCCGCCAAACCCGAGTCGTTGCTAACGGCCCCAAACCCTAAACCCTAAACCCTAAGCCCCAAACCCTAAACCCTAAACCCTAAATCCTAAACCCTACCACCCCGGATTTCTCGGCGCAGGAAGAGGGCAACTGGCTACATTTGCAGCCAGCAGTCAGCTTCCCTATGATACAGAGGGGCGTTTCCGAAAACCGGGAGGGGCCCTGAACACTGGGTTCAGGGTTCAGGGTTTAGGGTTCAGGGTTTTGGGTTCAGGGTTTAGGGTTTAGGATTCAGTGTGCTCGACCGAACATGTCGCAACTTCATCGGAAACCCCGCGAAGCGTGAATCCCAAACTTTGAACTCAAAAACTGAATCACTATCCCTCCGAACAAGAACTGCAGGAGCATGTCGTCGCGTCGGGCTACTCTCTCAGGTAGGGGTTAGGGTTGAGAGCTTAGGTTCAGAGCTTCAGGTTTAGGGTTCAGGAGCTACTTCGTGATTTAGGGAGACAAACGATACCTGGACGTACGCATCGCGACTTGCGGGGCGGAGTGGAGGGTACCTGAGAGTACCTATAGAACCTCGAAAAGTACCCGCATCGTACCCCTATAATGAAGATATAGTAGTATAGCTCTCTTGTAACACTCTGATTGTAATGGCTGAAGCACCCTCACAATGCCCTTATAGTACCCCTACTCTCATTAGTACCCTTAGTGTAGAACCTTTAAGGTACGAGCCTTAATAATTACAATAGGGTTCTGGGGTATATTGTACTGAATTATACTATCATCATAGTAAGGAACCCCCAAAACCCTATTCTAAGCAACCCTTATGGACCCGTTTGAAAGGGACCCTTATTGAAATTCCCTACATTAACGCGCCGAAGCAGTTCCTGCACCTCGGGAAAGTGGTGACGACTTGCATGCCATGCCAGTGCCACTGCTCGGGCGAAGGCTCGCAGCTCTCTTGAATCCGAAACCTCGAATGGACCCCCAGTAGGGTTTAGGGTTTAGGGTTTAGTGGTTTAGGGGTTATGGGTTTAGGGGTTATGGGTTTAGGTTTTAGGGTTTAGTGGTTTAGGGTTTAGGGCTTTAGGGCTTAGTGGTTTAGGGTTTAGTGGTACCAGGGGCATGAATACTTCGAATAAGGTATTGGGGTATGTAATGGTCTGCTTCTATCGGGAGGAATGCGGGAAACTCTTACTTACTCTGACCTCTAAGTGTATATGGGAGTTTCCGAAAATAGGGGACCCTAATATCGTACCCTAAATAGTAGGATCCTTATTCTAATGACCCCAAAATAAGGTACCCCTAATTTTTCGGAAACTCTAAACCCCTTATAGAGCCCTTTATTAAAGGAACCCTTCTACCCCTAATTCTTGGAAACTCCTATAGGCAACCTCTGAGCCTGAACCCCTGTCTCCCCTTGCCCTTGGCCCGGAGTGTCACAGCAAGAGAAGGTGAGACATTGTGGATTTCCCACTAGGGCCGGCCCAGGGATTCTTAAGGTCTGGATATAGGGTGTAGGGTTTAGGGTTCAGGTTTTGGGGTTTTGGGCTGTATCCCTTCCGCCTAATTTTAAACCTGGTGGCCCCAGGCCCTCTTAAAACAACTCAACAAATATTAATGATATGGGGCTCTTCTGCTCTACTCTTGCTCTGGCCCTTGCTCCTGGTATTGCACTTGCCCTTGGTAGTGCTCCGGCTCCCGCTCTTGCTCCGATGCCACTCTTGCTTCTGCTCCTGCTCCTGCTCCTGCTCTCGCTCTTTGCTCTTGCACGTGCTGGTGCTGTTGCTCCTGCACCCCCCCTTAATCCAAGATCGGTTTTAAAAGGCGGGCATGTTGTTACGTGGATTTTCCGGGAAATGTGTCTCATTTTTCGTGTGGTGCCACAAGAATGCGGGAAGGGATCAGGTAGCCCTAAACCCTAAACCCTAAGCCCTAAACCCTAAACTTCCTAAACATTCCGCGGCGTGGTTTAGGGCTGTTAATCCTGAACCTTAAACCCTTTATAAATCTTAACTCCACAAGCTTCAGAAGGAGCTTCAGGAGCTTGTGGCAGAAACGTGGCGAAAGGTTTTCAAACGCAGCTGACTCGGTAGTACTACAAAGGTACTATAGTAAGGGAGCTACAATAAGAGAAGTGTACCGGAAAAACAAGGGTCTTACAATAACCTTAAAAAAGGGTACTCTAGTCTGAGCAGGATATATCATCACGAACATGATGAATGTCCTACAAGTACCGTACGCAATCGATTCAAGAAGCTAAGCACGTAACAAGCATACTCGGAACTATCATTCCCTGGCCTCGGCTTTGGTGGGCTGCAAGCCCCAGCTCCCTTTTGGGAGCTGTGCTGCACGTGGGCGGCTCATCCAAAAGCGGGCTGAATCCCAAGCCCTTGCTGAACACGTTTGGGTTTAGGGCGCCTGCATCTGTGGCTTCGTCGCGCCATGTTGCTTTGACTGCTCTCGTGGCTGTGCTTAAGCGCTAGAAGCCCGAACCCAAGCTTCAGACCGCGTTGCAAGAAGCAGCTTCAAATGCGGCCCCAAGCAATGCCGTCACAAGGGGAGGGCCCCAGAGTGCCAATCTAAAGCTGTAATGAAGAGGCAGTAACGGTTGGAAAAGAGCTTCGGGGCATGGCACGATATAACTACATGCTGGAACCCGAAGGAGTAGTTTATTGAAACTTATTCAGACAACCATGCTTTGCCCAAAGCCAGGGATTTTGTGATGTCCAAAGAGAGGGGGATCATGGAAAGCAAGGTTCGGGTCAGTTTAGGGCTTAGGGTTTGGGGCTTAGGGTGTCTTAGGGTGTAGGGCTTAGTGTCTAAAATTTGGAGGCTTTGAGCTTAGGGTTTAGGGCTTGAAGTCTGCGGGTCAAAGTAGCCCTGAAACGCGAAACCCTATTTCATGATGATCGCCATATTAAGATGATCGTACTTCAAGCCTAAACCCTAAACCCTAAACCCCCTCCCCTCGAGGTCTTGAGCAACGCCGCCTGCACCTTTGACTTTGAAGGTGAGAACGGTCAGAGGAAAACGGTCTGAGCACGAGCGGCAAGCAAGAGAACCCCTAAAAACCATACAGCCTACAATGCACATTGGATTTTGACACTTAACTTGAACTATATATATACACATATACATAGGTAATATAATATACGCAAAGATAACATGACATGATATATTATATACTATCCTATAACATAATATGAAGTAATATAATGCAATATAATATCATATAAACATATGTCACATAGTCTAAGAGATATAACATAATGTATATAACAGTATAGTATAATATAACTTGGCATAACATTATATAGTATATAATCTGTTACAAGATGTTATATATACCAGCCAATATGATACAGCATGATATAAAACTGTAATATAGTCCAGTTGAAAAGCATGTAATATCATATAACATATACGTCATGGTATGTTGTGTAATATAGAGTACACGTTATGTGATACAGATGTAATATGGTATATGACATGTACAATATAATGTAATATGCATTAACATATGATACATGATAACATATAACATACAGCATATAACATAAAACACATAATATGGCATAATAGAAAAATTTGTAACATATTAAACAGAATAATATAGAACATACAATATGGTTTAACTTAATATAACGTAATACAATATAACATCAAAATGAAGCATGAAATAGCACATATTATGATATGATAGAATATAACATAATATGGTAATACATTGTTTGGTATGACATAATATGATACAGTTAGAAATAGGTTAAGAAAAGCATAACACAGCATGGTAGGTATGTTAGCAGTTGATGTAATACAGTGTAATACAACTCAGTATAACATAATAAAATAGAAATGCAATTCAAATGTAAATTAACTCCAGATAACATATTGTAATATAACACAAAAAATATAATGTAGTATAAGAAAATATATTCACCTGACAAATAAGAATACATCGCATGTGCTTGTCTTTCAAAAAACACCCAAACCTCTCAACTTCGGCCTGAGGTGTGCCACCTGCGGCCCTGACCGAGCAGAGATTAAATCAGCAGGAGTCCTGAGATACTATAGGGGCCTTTATAATTAGAATAGGGTTCTATATTAGGGGACTTGATAATTAGAATCATGTGTTGTGGTATAATAAGTATAATATACAAAAAATGTGATAAAGAACTCTAAGAGCCGAAATTTAGTCGCCTATGTTACGGGACTCCCACGGCTCAGCGAGCTTTGACATTTTGTATTGGGGACATCGGAGACTATCAGCACTACGGCTGATGGACAAAATCCTGCATTACCCATTATAAGGAATATACCATAATTCTCATAGTTTAGGGTCCTTAAGGTCATGCAGGATTTTGTCCATCAACCGTATCACAGCAGCCGTAGATCTTCTTTTGCAAGGGGGCCGGCGCCTCAGACATTCAACATGACCTACGGTATGGGTAGCGGTCTAGGGCTTAAGGCCCAAACTGAAGAAGCGATGCAGCCCAAAACCAAACCCTGGCATGGCCGGTCCGTCGGTTCCCTGAAATCATAATGAAGGTGTCCAGTCGAACCGTCATACCGACCATCACCATCAACGACATCAGCAACAGAAGGAAACGGAAGCAAGTATGATTACTATAGGGGTCTGAACAATTAGAATAGGTTTTTGGGGCCCATTATACTATAATCATAAATAAGGAACCCTCAAAAAAGTATAGGTAAAATTTAGGCCCCTATATGAGTGGTTCTAGGGCCCTCCCAATCGAACTCTGTGAGGAAGTTCGGCTTAAATCCGGTCCCAACTGCGCAAAGCACCGACACACCATCATCATCAGCGGCATCATCATCAGCATCGTCGTCATCTGATTCCCAGATGCACGCCGTTAAAGCGCAATCATCCTGACCAGAGTAGGCAGTTATCCTGGTCGATACTACCAACCCAAAGCATCAAGCGCGCCGTCCTCACCATAACGTCCTAATAACCAGCGTCGCTCACACAATCATCACAATCACCAGAACCATTTGCATCGCTGCAACGATTGACAAAGTCTTTCGCAAAACCCGCACACGAAAGGCTACAATGATTTCCGTATCCACGGATACTCACCACACCCTGGATACAATTGGCGATGTCATCGTTCTAGGCTGGCGAACCATGATTTCAGCAATGATCACTTATGAGAGTCATGACGACTGCCATCATGATAACTCTCCTTAGATACTACTACTATACATGACGTGAACTTCAAAGCAAGTAAGGCCAGCGAGTTCCGTGGTTTCAAGAGGCAACATAAGCAACTGTTCAGAGCCTGCTATTGGTGTCCGACAGGGGACAGCATGTTATCTGAAGAAGTATTGCAAATCCTGAACTACCTGTGAGCCAACCAGGCCCATCTGAGCCAGGCAGAGGGCCGATCTCTCACCGCCTGAGAGTTTACCCTTCCGGTTTAAGATTCAGGGTTTCAGATATAGGGTTTAAGGTCCAGGGTATCGTCAACTCGAAGTCCCACTTCCTAGAATCTGCAGCCGGATATCGCACTCAGGAGCTCGTCTTCGGGGCCTCTTCGGCCTGATCTGATTCTGACAAGAGATGTGATGATGCAACTGTACCCAGAGGGGTAGTTTTCAAAATGGTGTAGAAGCTGGTCAGGAGTCCTCACAATAAGCATCCCATTCTGCAGGGCTCCAGCACCGTATAAAACTTATACTATGGTAGGGTCTTCTATTTCCTTAGGTGTGTACATGTCGATGTACGTCTACACACACATCATATCTTTTGAGCAATGCCAGTAACTCAGCCAGTTGGAATGATCTACAGACTTCGTCAGTGCAGTGAAAGAACCCAGTCGTTGGAGTGTTCCGTTTGCTTCATCTGCTGCTACCCCAGTCTAGAAAGTTGCTTCGCGCAAAAGAGGAGAAGATATGTCATGGAAAAGCAAACCGACTCCGCAAAGCACATACAGTAACAGCTTCCGGTAAGACATCTCCGCAACTTGCTGAGCAAGGATTACAGCCCACCCGACCAGTGAATGAGCAGTAAACTACCCTGAACCCTAAACTCTAAGCCCCACCTGCAACTCCTTTCCCGACGTAGAAAGAAAGACTGACGGTTTCCGACCGTAAGGTTGATGGGGAACAGCCGTGACATGCAAAAACTATTCCGCAAGTCTTACAGGGAATCCCCGCAAGAGAACACAAGCTTCAACGGCACCAGCTCAGCACTACAAATGATGCCGGGAACTCAACAATCAGAATTGGGTTTTGAGGAACATTATACTATATTTATATGAGGACTGCAGGGAAATGCTGTTACAGAGTGTGGCCCACCTCTTTTTCAGGTTTGTCCAGTAAACACATCGACTTAGAGAGGGCCTGAACCCCCAAGTCCGAAAGAAGAAAGCTTTTTTGCGCGAGGGAGTGCGCGTGTGTTTCGGGTTCGAGGTTTGGGACTTCGATGTTTTCTTGTGGAAATTGCCGTCAAGGGCGGGGACGTAAAGGACGCACAGTCCCTGAACCTTAGACCCTAAACCCAGAACCCTGAACTGCCGAGAGCGCCGCTGACCTTTGACATGGGCGCTCGAGGCTCCGACCGAGGCTTCCGGCCGAGCGTTCCATCAGAACGGTTAGAGAGGGTAATCTTTCTCGGTGTACGAGGACTGTAGCTATGTCGCTCCGAGAATGACCCCTCTGCAGGCAGTAAAGAAGGACCCCAAACCTGGCTGGGGGGGTGGGTGGGGGTACCCCTAGCTGGGGCACAGGCCTTCGCCGGTCCTAGGGGCGACTGCTGAATTTCCGGAGAAATCCGGTGGCAATCTGCCGTTGCCGAACCCTCAAGAAGGCCTGCCTTTGCCAAGGCTTTAGAAAAGCTTTTTGGCAGGCTTTAGGGGGCGACTTTCCCTGCCAGGATAGGTGTTTACACTTCGAGCAACCCTTTACGGGGTGCGAGGGGCGGGTTGTTTGCTGGAAACCTTTGTTTTTCGTCGAGCGGTCGGCACAGGCTGCGAGGACCCGCAACCCGACACCAATCCATCTCAACTCTAAATGTGGTCGTTTATGTGTCGAACTGCGAAGAAAAGCGGAGAGCAAGAAAGCCCCCTTGAGGGTGTTTGTGGGTGAACCCTAAACCCTAATTGAGAATAGTTGGGGTGGTTGGGGTGGGACGACAGCTGACGCAAGCGCGTGATAAGTGGGTGCGCCTCCATTTCTAAAGAAGCGCACCCACCACGTGCACACTGTCTGAACAAGGGTTCAGGGTTTAGGGTTTAGGGGGTGGAAAGAAGAAACAAAGTTTTCCGGTGTANGATAAGTGGGTGCGCCTCCATTTCTAAAGAAGCGCACCCACCACGTGCACACTGTCTGAACAAGGGTTCAGGGTTTAGGGTTTAGGGGGTGGAAAGAAGAAACAAAGTTTTCCGGTGTATTCTGCTATAGTTAATAGTAGGGCCCATAAGGGGATATCATTACCAAGAGTTTCAAATCCCGTTTCGGGGATTTGAGGGTTAGGGCTCAGCGTTTCGGGTATGAGATGTAGCAGGCAGGGTCCCATCGCCAAGCTACGCACCGCGAATGTTTACAAGCGCCAGATTTTTCGAATTCGGATTTAGGGTTTAGGGTTTAGGGTTGATGTCAGGATATTTTGCTGGAAACATTTTTTCGTCCAGCGGCCGGCACAGGCTGCGAGGACTCGCAACCCGACACCAATCCACCTCAACTCTAACTGTGGTCGTTTATGTGTCGAACTGCGAAGAAAAGCGGAGAGCAAGAAAGCCCCCTTGAGGGTGTTTGTGGGTGAACCCTAAACCCTAATTGAGAATAGTTGGTGTGGTTGGGGCGGGACGACAGCTGACGCAAGCGCGCGATAAGTGGGTGNAGCGGAGAGCAAGAAAGCCCCCTTGAGGGTGTTTGTGGGTGAACCCTAAACCCTAATTGAGAATAGTTGGTGTGGTTGGGGCGGGACGACAGCTGACGCAAGCGCGCGATAAGTGGGTGTGCCTCCATTTCTAAAGAAGCGCACCCACCACGTGCACACTGTCTACACGCCCTAAACCCAACACCCAAAACCCTCACGCCTGGCGGCGCCTGGGGCCAAAAAAACGATTGTAAGGGTAGTTAGGGTTCAGGGTTTAGGGTTTAGGGGGTGGAAGGAATAAACAAGGTTTGCCGGTGTATTCTGCTATAGTTAATAGTAGGGACCATAAGGGGATATCATTACCAAGAGTTCAAATCCCGTTTCGGGGATTTGAGGGTTTCGGGTTGGGTGTGGGGATTAGGGTTAGGGCTCAGCGTTTCGGGGTTTGAGATGTAGCAGGCAGGGTCCCATCGCAAAGCTACGGACCGGGAATGTTTACAAGCGCCAGATTTTTGGAATTCGGATTTAGGGTTTAGGGTTTAGGGTTGATGTCAGGATACAGATAACCCTGAACCCCAAACCCTCACCCCTTGCAGCTTAGTGCTCCTGAACCCTGAACCCCAAACCCTCACCAGTTGCAGCTTCGTGCTCTGTTAGGCACAAACCGAGCCCCTTGCCGTCGCCACCTCCGCGACTGCCGCTCTTGCAGGTGCAGACGTAGGCGATGCCTGGCAAAGTTGGGAAAGCTGACTTAAGCGGCATTCAGGATGTGGGGTGTTCAGGGTGCTTGTGCTTTCTTAAGGTTTCAGGGGGAATCGCAAGGCTTAAAAGTGTAGGATTCAGGGTCAAGCTTCAGACAAGACAGAACTTCGCAGGCTTTGGTTTCAGGGTTTATAAGAAGCGTTAGTCCGGTACTGTTTTTCCCCTTCATGGTGCCTATAGAGGTACCTGAATACATAAAACTTAAGCCTTTCTACGGGAACCAAAACTAGAACCCAGAGGAGCACAAGGTGCTGAAGAAGACGGGCTGAGAAGCTCCAACTTTGGCTTTGCTCGCAACCCTCCGTCCTACACAGACGGTCTGAGAGGTAGGCGGAAGCAGTGTCAATGCTAGTTATGGTGATGAAGCATAGACCTGAGGGTTCTCTCTGTTCTGACCCTCTCACATCCAAACCCCCCGCGAAAACCTGTTCCCCAGTAGCCCCTTAAAAAAGGAAAAGGTGCTACCTGGTAACCTTGAACCCTAAACCCTAAGGCGCACTCTCTTTGCCCAAAGCCCGGACTCGAGTTCGCCATGCGCTGCCTCTGAGTCACTCACCCCAAACTCCTTGGCTTCGAACTCCTGGCACTTTTTCGGGTTTCGGGTACGAGGCCGAGGGCTGAGAACTTGGGAGTCTGGCCTTGGAGGGGCGATCCCAGCTTATCCTGAAGTGGGTCCTGAACTTCAGGGTTTAGGATCCAGGGCTTAGGGCTTATAAGGATTTGGGATGAGTTTGTCCTAAATTTCATCATGTGAAACGAGACGCCGGGGGGGGGGGTAAAAAGCAACGTTCCCACCTGGATCTGGACCCTGGGAGGATACCTCACAAGACTGTCACTTTCATCCGGCTCTTGATGACATCAAACACCAGCCACCAGTCATTACATGTGCTCATTCAACTATTGGGAAAAAGCTTTCGGGGGTTCCTACGAAGGAGGGGTCCTGCGAACACCCGTTGCTGAAACAGAAGCCTCCTCATCCCTAAACCTCAGCTTAAAACCTAAACCCCTAAACCCCTAAACCCCTAAAACCCCCACACCCCTAAACCCCTACACCCCTAAACCCCAAAAGCCCTAAAGCCCTAAAGCCCTAAACCCACCTGCTAGAACCTACGCGGAAACCCTGGAAACTGCCACCTCAGAGGCCTCGGGCCTTGAGGCTGGTGTTCAAGCTTCCATCCTTTGCGGCTTTCCTGAGAGCTTCGGGTCTTCGATACGGGAGTTTCCGAAACTTAGGGACTTAGGGGTACCTCATTTTGGGGTCCTTATAATAAGGATCCTACTATGTATGGTACTCTATTAGAGTCTTCGATAATATAGGGGCCTTAATAATTGGAATAGGGTTCCTTTAAAGGGGTCTGGCTTAGTATCGGGGCCTTAATAATTCGAATAGGGTTTTGGGGCCCATTATGCTATAACTAAAATAAGGAACCCACAAAAATATAGGGGCCTTAATAATTACCAATACTATTTTTGGTGTTCCTTTTTATATTTTTAGTATGATGGGCCCCAAAACCCTATTCTAATTATTAAGGCCCCTATATTACCCTTCAAAGCTTGGGGTGTTAGGCGGCTTGGTGGTTAACAGTCGTCTCTACGGATGTCGCGCTAGCAGCAGCTGTGATGGTGGTGGGACTGGTAGTGGTGGTGGGACTAGAATTGGCAGGTGATGGTGGTGCTGGTGGTGTTGATCGTGATGGTGTGTTAGCAGCAGGAGGAGGAGAAGGAGTAGGAGTAGGAGTAAGAGTCGGAATATGAGCAAGAGGAGGAGGAGTAGGAGTCGGGGCCGGGGTAGGGGTAGCAGTAGCAGTTTAGCAAGTAGCAAGTAGCAGTAGCAGTAGCAGTAGCCAATAGCAAGTAGCAAGTAGCAAGTAGCATGTGGCAAGTAGCATGTAACAAGTAGCAAGTACCAAGTGGCAAGTAGCAAGTAGCAAGTAGCAGAAGCAAGTAGCAAGTAGCAAGTAGCGGTAGCAGTAGTAGTAGTAGTAGTAGTAGTAGTAGTAGTAGTAGTAGTACCACTACTAAGAATAATACTACTGCTGCTACAAAGACCACCACCACGACGGCGACGCTGCTACTACTACTGCTACTACCACCACCACGACGACGACTACTACTACTACTACGACTACTGCTACTACTACTACTACTACGACTACTACTACTACTACTACTACCACTACTACTACTACTACTACTCCTACTACTCCTACTACTACTACTACTACTACTACTGCTAGTACCACGAGTACTACGAGTACTACTAGTGCCCGGCATCGGGTTTAAGTTTCGCTTGCTTTTGAGGGGGCGTCGAAACGCAGGCCAGCGTCAGAAGCGACGACACGACCCGCTTTCGCTGGCCGTCTTTTGGAGTCTTCGGTGTCCGAGCCTGCCGCTGGCGAGTTCATGAAGAAGCGCCTTACTCTGAACCCTAATATTAGGGCCTTAACAATTTCAATGGGATTCCTTTATTGGGGTCTATAAGGGCTACTAGAAGGGCGATTATAAGGGTTTAGTATAGCCTTAGTAGTTAGAATAGGGTTTTGCGGCCCATTATACTATGATTATACTACGGAACCACCGAAATCGTGGAGGTAATTACTAAGGCTACTAAGGCCCATATATTAGAGCTCGAACCCCCAAAGCCCTGCACTCTGCACATGGAGCCCTCACTGACATATCTTGAACCTATTCCGAATCGGTGCTTCAGAATTGAAGGTGACATGCACCAGGAACGGCTTGTGCGCAGGCAGTGGACGCACGAAAACAGTGGACAGTTTGCGCTCTGCGCCGTTTTGAAAGAGTCTAAAGCAATCATTCGTCGCACTTTGACAATGCTATGTGGAACATGATGACTCACTCATGAGCATTGCCTCTGTTACTTCCTCTGCTTCTGCCACGCATAAAACAAATGCTGCTGCATTTTGGGATCCTCCGTCTGAAGAATTTCATAAACAAATTTGCCCTTCAGAAATTGACTCGGATCGCTTCGGGTAATCAGCACCGCTGCTTTTACCATTGCTTCTTGCAGTGACAGCGACAATACCACGGCTGCAACATAAGCACAAGTTCGCATGCGCCTTACATCCGTAAGTGCTGAAGGCTGAAGGCATGTCTGCGAGTTGATGCTATGACTGCGAACTTGCATGCAGAAAGCCCTGCAGCCCGCGACAGAAGTCTGAAGACAATGTGAACAAAGTTCCTGAACCCCGAACCCTGAACCATAAACCCTAAGCTTTGAACCCTAAACCCCTAAACCCTAAACCCTAATCCCCTAAACCATAGACCCTAAGCTTTGAACCCTCAACCCGGAACCGCGCCCGACCTCGGCTGGTGACGATGGAGATGGCGCAGACGCAGGCGCCGGCTCTGCAGTGGCTGCTGGCAGGGCCTCCGGAGCTGCGGTACTTCTAGACTTTGGGAAACCCCAAACCCTAAAGCCTATTAACCTATTTTAGGGGCCTAAAAAAATTAAGAATACTATTTTGCGGGTTCCTTATTAAACTTATTTATTATAAAACCCTGTAACCCCAAATTCCAACAAACCGAGTTGCTTCCAGAATGGGGCCGGGCATTGCTTTGGCCGGTGCCTCGTTCGCAGGTGGCGACTCCTCACTCAATCCAAATGATACAAGGCTGTGCATATGGGAGTTTCCGAAAATTAAGGGGTACCTTATTTTGGGGCCCTTATAATAAGAATCCTACTAATTACGGTACTATATAAGGGTCCCCTATTTTCGGAAACTCCCATATCTTGCAAGCATCTCTTTTGTAGTTGTAGCCCCTATAGATAACCCTAAACCCTAAACCCCCACACCCTATGCTAATTGTTGACACCTGTGTGGCGCTGCGGAGCATCCTCGCACTCGGCGCAACAACGTGAACCTCGCCTCCTCATATAATATAGGGGCCTTAATAATTAGAACAGGGTTTTGGGGTATATTACACTATACTTACATGAACCTAGCCTCCTCATATACCATAGATGGTCACATGAAAACAAATCTGAGTTTTAATTCTTGGCCTCATCTGTTTGATACATACTACAATATTCATCTACAGAACAATATGCGCCTGCTTACCTACCTGCCTTCCGGGAAATCTTCCTGAAACCATCCCCGCCCTTAAAACTTGCTTTGAATCAGGCGGGGTTCAGGAGCAGGAGCCAGAGCAAGAGCAACAGCAAGACCAGAAGCGAGAGCAAGAGCATGAGCCTGAGCAAGGAGAAAGAGCAGGAGCAAGAGACAAAACCCCCCGATGATCAGAACACTTTAACTAGTTTTTTTTGAATTATGATTCAGAGGAGAGTGCTGGTTGGATAGCAAGGCCTGCCAAGCCTTGGCAACCGCTGGCAAGGCTTGGTAGAGCCTAGCGGCCTAGCACGCCTGAATAGTTTGGTCTGTTCGTGAGGATTGCAAAGCCCCGCTCCGGCCGAGTAAGGACTGCAGGGCATACCGACGCAGGACGTTGGCCTCGAGAGCTCGTGAGCACTACTACAGCTTAGCTGTGCTCTCCAAAGCTTGTACTGCTGAGCGCTGGCGAGCACTAGTAGGGATTGGAGGGCGCTAGTGAGCTCCAATGAGCGTCTTGGTGAGGCCATGTCAATTTGCGGCGGGTAAACATATTTCTAAGATTGGCTCCGATCCAACTAGCTTTAAAAACCCTTAGTAGCAAACTCCAGTTGTCATCCCCCCCTTGAATAGGTCCCTCTAAATCATGATTCAGTATTGGATGGGGCCGTTGAATACCCGATGCCTCCCCTGCCTGCCTGCCTACATACCTAGCTCCCTGCATGCATCTGACAGACATGCAAACAGACGGACAAACAGCAGGCAGATGTATGCATTTGTGTTGTCTTGCATTGCATGGCATAGCATCGCATGGCATGGCATGGCCCCCTAAACCCTAATTCCTAAACCCTGAACCCTAAACCCTCCACCCTAAACCCTGAACCCTAAAGCCTGAACCCTAAACCCTGAACCCTAAACCCTAAACCCTAAACACTAAACCCTAAACCCTAAACCGTCTAGCCATGACCGCTTCGAAGCCGCTCCTCTGCTGGGGCAGGGTCCTTCTGAGCTTCGCGGGCCGGCGCCTTGCTCGGGGGCTTTCGCGGGCCGTGGCGAAGCTTAAAGGGCTTCTTTAAGGGATCCTTTAAGGGATCCGTTAAGGGATCTAAAGGTTTCCTTCAAGGCGCCCTTTAAGGGTTCCGGACAAAGCGCTCAGCGCTCCGCAAGGGATCTGTAAGGGAACCCAAGAGGGTTATCATCAGTGACCCGGGTTCTGTAGTAAGGTTCTGTTGGGCATAGGGCTTCAAAGTTTCAAGCGTTCAGGGGTTCAGGGCTGTAGGAATCGACGGCTTTAGAGTTTGGAGCTAAGGGTTTGAAGTCAACAGTTTGGGGCTGTTTGACCGCGGTCCTGAAAAGTCAGGATGGTGAACAAAACACCTGAGCAGCTTCTTCCTCTAAGTGCGAAAATCTTGAGTATTTTCGGCGCCTGCTCCACCACGCTAGGGGGCGGAGGCGATGCGTTTGCCGGCGGCTCTGCCACCTGGACACAAACTGCAGGCTCTCCATCCGAAGTCTGCAAAAAATCGGGTATCAGTAGTGATCATCCAAAGGTCTCTCCTAGCTCCTAGGACCTTGATGCAGCACCTTCCCGCCTCCGGTCCTCCACTGCAGTGAGGTCACTACAGAAATTCGGGATCACGCACCGAGGTTAGTCGCCTCGCCTGCTCCACAGCTGCGGCTGGGGAAGGCAAGGTCTTTGCTGGCGGCTCTGCCACCTCACCAGGCACGGGAAGCTTTCTGGCGCACAACGCAATTGGGTTTGGGTCAAGGCCGAATGCTGATCGCCGCTAGTCTGTCCCAACGGTCTGCGTGAAGCGAAAGATGAAGCTCACCACCTGATACAGCTACTACTACTGCTACTGCTACTGCTACTGCTACTGCTAACGCTACTGCTACTACCTACTACTACCTACTACCACTACTACTACCACTACTACTACTACTACTACTACTACTACTACTACTACTACTACTACTACTACTACTACTACTCCTGCTGCTACTACTAATAGTAATAATAACAATAATAATACTGATCATGGCAACCAACGGAACTCATTTCAATTCGAAGCGCAGCAGTATCCACGTTTCTTGCGACTGTCACTCTTGTTGAAGCAGGTCATGTGCCGCCCACACCTGCCTGTGTAGTGAGAGGCGGGCTGGGAAGTGGCTTTGCAGCTTCATGTTCCCGTGCCGGGACCTGCAAGAAAATGTAGGGCTCAGGGTTTAGGGTTCCTCCTTCCACTGCGATGCCCTGTAGGCGAAAAACATGGAAAGAATTGTGTCACCAAGCTATCCCTTCTTTTCCTTTTCGATCTATGTATCTATCTATATGTTTATATATATATACCCCTGTCTGTGTATCTGTCTAAGCAATACTTATACGATCCATCCATCCATCCATCCATCCATCCATCCATCCATCCACCTTCACTTAGCGTAAGATTGGCATGTTATCCCTTCTGCTTGGGTTTGCGGCTTCCGGCTTAGGTCCAGGATTTAGGATTTAAAGCGTGGGTTAAGGCTTGACTGATTTACAGCTTTGGGCTGCCATGTTCGAGTACATCTCGACCTGAGCCGGAGCCCAAAGTCGCCCTTCACTCGAACCCGGAACCTTAACCCCGATCTCTGAAACCTCCACTAGGCCTAACAGCTAAGCCCAAACCTGGATCTCAAAAATGAAGCCTCAAGCCTACGCCCGGAACCTCGAACCCCATCACCTCAACTCATTCCCACCCACTTCCAGCCTCCACGGCACCTTCTAAGCGGTCCTGATGCAGCCGAACGGAAGAAGAGTTAGTGCCTGAGACTCCGGGTTCTAAGCTGGGCTGGTTTCCCGGGTGCGGCACCCGACTATCTGCAAAAAACAGAGAGAGAGAGGGAGAGAGAGAGAGAGAGACAGCGACAGCGACAGCGACAGCGAGAAAAAGAGAGGGAGCAAGCACGCAAGAATGACAGAGAGGGTTGAGGGAGACCTTCCAACCAAACGGGCATTATTGTAGCCAGCACAATCAAGTTGTCGAACCCCAGCTCCTGCACTGTCGAATCTGCACCCTCAAGCCCAATCCCATACCAAGCAGCATCTTAAAGTCAAAGTCATAAGGTCCAAATTCAGCTGAACCCTAAACCCTAAACCCTAAACCCGAAGACAAAGCCGGCATCATAGGCCCAGACTCCAGACTCTGGCCCGAAACCCGAACGAAAGGGCACTCGAAGCCCTGAACCCCAAACCCTAAACCCTTATACCCTAAACTCTAAACCCTAAACCCCTAGACCCTTAACCCCTAAACCCGAAACCCAAACAGCCCTGAACCCTAAACTCGAAACTTCTCAAAACTGAACTCGAAGCCCCAGTTTCTTTAGGGGTTTAGAGGTTTAGTTTAGGGTTCAGGGCGACCGAACCATCCCAAGAACTAATTCGCTCCTTGCCCTTGCCAAGCTCCACTGGAGCTGGAGGTCCTGGGGCCGAAGCAAAAGCTCTGCAACTGGGGCCTCCAGTAGGGTACCGGGGTAGGTCAGGGTGTTTCGGAGCTAGGTGTGGGAATTTAGAAATGAGGGTTCGGCTGTACAGTTCGCTCGGGTGAGAGATCCCGTCGAGCAGTGCAAGGAACTACTCTAAACCGTATCCCTAAACCCTAAACCCTAAAGTCCAAGAAAGAACTCCGTTCGAGCACGACTCCCACTGCTTGCACCATTGCCCAGTCCTGCAGCCAACATCTCCAGGCGCTTCCTGCAGATGCGGAACGTGCTAATGTAGGAACCTGATTACGAAACCTTGGACCTTTATTTGGGTTCCTTCTATGACCCCAGTATTTTGGAGATATAGGCCCAGCGTTTCTTAATCAGGTTCCTACATTAAACCCATACCAGCTTCTCGAATTGCGAGCAGCAGTACCGTCACGACGACTGCGACTGTTGCTGTTCTGGCCAGCGCTTTGAGGCTTTACCGGTTGAGCTTGAGGGTTGAAGGGTTTCAGGGTTTAGGGTTTTGGGTTTGGGGTTTAGGGTATAATAGGGTTTAGGGTGTTGAGTTCAGGCTGGAGGGCCTGGGGGTGTGAGGTATAATGCTTTGGGCTTCAGTCTCGTCGCCATTCGAAGCCTTCGCTCCCTGGTGATGGTACCCAGAGTGATAGAGGGTTGGGGTTGCTTCTGGAAGAAGCTGCTGTAGATGCTGGCTTCTGAATCATCCCTGTAAAGCCTCGGGACCATGCTTGTCGGCTTAAAGTGAAAAAAGTGCTGCTTCGTGTCTCTTGAGAGGTTTCAGAGAGAAACGGAAGCTAAACTCACCATACCGTCCTACTCTGTTCGTCCTGCTCTCAGCTCCCTGTACCTGCGATCCCTCTACTCTGGCGATCAAAAGGCCATTCCTTGAAGCTGTTCGGTTTCTCGCTATATTCACAACATGACATGTTATTGGCTATGACATAGACAGCAATGTGCAGGGATGGTTGATGGAGCCCTTTGTTTTTCTTGCGGTTGCGACTGCACTGCTGCCCACAGTGCTGCGTATTTGCGGGCAAGAGGACCTTGGAGCACTTACGTGTAGGATTGATTTCGATAACATGGTCTTAAGCTATCAACAACTTCTTGAACAGAAAAGTGTTCGTTTGAAGGATAGGATGGTAGACTACCCGAAACCCCCCCTCAGCCCTTGGTTAAGAAGAATCCCAAAGCCACACTGGCTGCCGATGACCCGCCTCAACTGCTTGGGATGCAGTAGCAGCCACAGGAGGAGGAGGGCTGCGCCCAGAAACCTGTGCGGGCTTTAGGGTTTAGGGTTTAGGGGTTTAGGGCTCAGGGGTTTAGAGTTTAGGGTTTGGGGTTTAGGGGTTTAGGAGTTAGGGGTTTATGGGTTTAGGGTTCAGGGGTTTAGGGTTTAGGGTTTATGGACAGATCAAAGATCACTGCTCTTCCACAATGGGGCCGACAAAGGCTAATCTGAAGCACGGCCAGGCCAAGTGTTACAACTGCGTAGTACTAGTGCTGCTGCTACTGCGACTTCCACTGCTACTCATGCTGCTCCTCTGTTCTTAGGCCCGCACAGCAGCACAGCGGCCAGGATTTCCAGCACAGCCACATCGGACCAGTTCTGGAATGGGCGGAAATGGTTCCACTCAGGCTGCGAAACTCCGCATCTCCGCCAAGTGAGACTCGAAAGTGCCCTACAGCGAAGTAGAAGCATAGCAGTCACACTCCGAAGACGTCCCATCGAAGCAGCAATGGTATACGAATACTGCAACAACATTTGTTGTTACTGACCACAACGGCAAAGAAAAGTAGGTCACAACATTGTCGCAAGTAGCCATAATGACAAAGGCATGTGCCATCACATTCATGATCCTCGCTACCACCATCGTTGCACCATCATCTACTCACCATTGTAGCAAATGAACCTACCTTTATTGCATGGAAGAAAGGGGTCCACCAGCGACCCATTAAAAACAATCCTTTCGGCTCTGGGGAACTAGAGATCCGATACAAGATGTGATCTACAAAACGAGAAGAAGCTTTTTTAGGAGCAAGGAGGGTGTGGGTCTGGGGGTTTGGGGTCTAGGGTTAGGGCTTAGGGTTCAGGGGTTTATGTAGGGTTTAGGGCATGGAAAGGAATCTCTACTGACCTGGCCGTGTCTGCAAGCTGCCTGCGTGGTCGCAGCAGCTGAAATCGACATGAAGACGGAAGCCAAGGCCAGGGAAACCTTGGCGGTAGTAGCAGTAGCAGTAGTGTAGTAGTAGTAGTAGTAGTAGTAGTAGCAGCAGTAGCAGTGGTAGTAGTAGCAGTAGTAGTAGTAGCAGCAGCAGTAGCAGTAGCAGTAGTAGTAGCAGTAGTAGGGATCTTTCGGTAGAGGGCTCAGGGTGTCATTTCGGGTTTAGGCCGGTTTCTCGTCACTGTCTTCCCAGATGCTTGAGCGGCAGAGGGCCTGCAAAATAAGAAAGGCCCTGGCCCAGGCCCAGCCACCCAGGCTCTCTGCGGAAAGCAAGCTCTCCTGCAAAATCGGAAAGATTTAGAGTCTCGGGTCGACAGGCTTTTGGGGTTTAACTAGGGTTTATAGTTGTTGAGAGTTTAGGGCTCACAGTTCTTTAGTTTAGGGTCTAGGGTTTGGGGCTTCAGGCCCCGAGAGAGAAAAGGAGCATAGAGACAGGATTGGTAGGGTGTGGGTTGTATGCGGGCTCTTGCTAATCTCCCTCAAAAGCAGCCCTGGATCCTTTTGGCACCTTTACGGGCTTAGGATTTTGGGTAATGATGCTCCGAGCAACTCTGATCCCCCACAGCCCCTAACCGTGCTAAGCATCCACTCAAAGAAACCATGCCTCCATCTCCTCAAACCCTCCTCCCGATAAGCACAAGGGATGCATAATCATATTATATTACACTACATTATATTGTGTTATATCATTGTCTATTATTTTATATGATATTACATTATATGGTATTAGAAGCTCACAGACCCTCTTCGAACTCCAAGCTGGAGCAAGCCCAAGGCCCAAACTTTAAAACCTGAAGCCCTCAACTCAAGGAGCGCCTGAAGCCCCTGAAAACCCCAAAACGCCGCATGCAACCCTCATACACGGTTTAGGGTTTAGGGTTTAGGGTTTAGGGTTTAGGGGTTTAGGGTTTAGGGTTTCATAAAACCTTTGCCTTAAGCCAAAAAGCCCAAAAGCACTAATGCTTTGAACCTTTAAACTCTGAACCGTCAAACCCTAAATCCTGTAAACCCTAGGCCCCAACAGCCCAAATGCTGAAGCTCTACCCTAAACCCTTTACGCCCCTAAAACCTTAAACCCCTAAACCCTTTAAAAGCCTGGACATAAACCCCTGAGCCGTAAACCCTTCAACCTCTAGCCCCGAAACCTGAACCCCAGACGCAAACCTTTTAAACCCTGATTCTGATCGCAAAGCCTTCAAACCCCGAACCCTAAACCGTAAATCCTTTAAACCCTGAGCCCTAACCCCGTTTTACCCTAAGCCCCAAAAGCCCAAAGGCCAAACCAGAGTTCCTGATGGTATGCCCTCCTAGTCTCTATTGTTTTATCAGGTCCTGGTATCAGACTGATCATCTGGGTAGTTGTCAAAATTAGGGCCCCATTTGGGGTACCCTAAATAGTAGGTGCCGTATTATAATATTATTATAAGGACCCAAAAAGGGACCATAATTTTGACAACCACCCATATATGATATCCTTAGATCCTAAGTCCTGACCTCCCAACGACTGAGCGTTTAGATACAGCCCTAGACTAGATGACATCAAAACCTTGAACCCCTGAGCCACGCACCCCGGAGCCTGGACCCCAAAAGCCGATTCTACTGGGCTTTGAAATAACCAGGGAGAAGAAATCATAGACTTTTAGTTCATAATGGTTCACTGTAAGTAACAGGTCCCTGAAAAAGTATTAAAGTACGGTTGATGATATAAATCCTGCATTACCTTAATGACCCTAAACTATGGGAATCATGGTTGTATGGGTAATGCAGGATTCATATCATCAACCGTATGGTACTGCAAAGTCCAGCCTAATGCTGAGGCAGGTCCTGGAAGCTGCCAGGGCAACCCCGGGAAAGGAGCCAGGCATCCAGGAAGCAAACCTGAATGACTGGGTTCTTGTTAAGGCGTAAAATTTAAGTTACCATAATAGGGATCCATAGTAAACAATATGGTTTCCTTATTATGGTAACTTAAACTAAATCCCTTAACAAGAACCCAGATGAAAGGGGCTTGGGCTGAGGGGTTAGGGCTGAGGCTCGGGGTACTCGGGTTTGGGGCCTAGGTTCAATGTTCGACCTCCAGGAATTTTAGGCATCCTCAGCCCTACACACTTTGATAGATGGTCTGGCAGGGTTTAGGGTTTAGGGTTTAGGGGTTTAGGGCTTAGGGTCTTGGTCTGGCTCCAGGGTGGCTTCTTTGTTTGGCGACCGGGTTGAGGTTTGTGGTTAAGACGCTAGTGCAGTGGGGGTTGAAGGACAGGCCTTGGTAAGGCATACTTGGAGGCCCAGGGGACTTAGTAAGTCGGTTATAAGTAGGGTTACTGTATTGGTGTAACTTCATTTAGGGTGCTTACCACTCTACTTATTACTAAGTCCCTGGGCCTCTAAGTATGTCCTCTTCCGAGCCTTTCCGCTGAAAACCTCACTAAACACAGAGCGTAGGTTTCAGGGCTTAGGGTTTAGAGTTTTAAGGGTCAGGGTTTAAGGTTTAGGGTTTAGGGGCTTTGGTCACTAGACAGCTTCCGAAAAATGGCCCCTTGCTAAACCTTAACCTTAAATCTCAAACCCAAGCCCTAAACCCAACAACCTTCCCCCAAAACCCGTGGCCCTAAACCCAAGCTCTTTCCGATGAGCCCGGGACCAACGAGAACGCCGTGAAGCCGTATGTTGCGGATTGATCCACCCACTCGAAGTCCTCCCGGGCTCCGGTTGCAGGGTTTGGTGCTCAATAAAAGGACCTAGAAATTCAGAAAGGCCTGCTCGGTACCGATCCGCTACAACTACATGCGGACTATGAGGGAATACAAATTATGACCTGATTGATTGGCTGATTGCTGGATCGATTGATTTCTGAGAACCTCAGATGCCAGAAACCCTTCAGGGTTTAGGGGTTTAGGGGTTTTGGGGTTTGGGGTTTAGGGGTTTTGGGTTGAGGGTTTGGAATCCCCAAAGAGGTCTCCTCAGTGGAGTTCGTCGCTGTGGCATTTAGCAAGGCGTCGGCGTTGGCATCCAGATCCTGCGTGCCGGCAAGCTTCCAAACGCGATGGTTCCCAGAGAGCCCAATACCCCTCAATTAAGTAGCCCTCAATTAAGGAATATAGCTTAAATCAAAATATGAAGCCCTATATAATTTAAGCCATATACCTTAATTAAGGGGTATTGCGCTCTCTGGGTTCAGGACTCAGGACTTGGGCTTCAAGGCGCTTTTTCACCAGGGTTCAGGGGTTTAGGGTTGCGGGTTTGGGTTCAGGGCTCGAGGACTAAAGCACCGTGGTGTTCGCAAAATATCGAACAGGCTGAGAGCTTCTTCAGGTTGAAGGTTTGGGTGCCAGGTGTTAGGGGGATTTTCAAGGACTGCGGTTGAGGTTTGAAGGTTGACAATCTGGAACCCTCTGCCGGTCGAACACGGGCCTCCACGCCGCTGATGACCATCACGTGCCGGAACAGGAACATACCCCAGACAATCGCCCTGGCAAGTTTGGGCTCAAGGAAGTCAATATAATTAGAACAGCAATAGGGTTTTCGGGTATAGTATACTATAGATACAAGAGGGGCCGTAATAAATTAGAATAGGGTTTTGGGGTATAGTATACCATAAATTCAAGAAGGAGCCCCCAAATAGTATAGGTAATTAGTATGGCCCCTATAGTACCTTGGAGCCTTCTTGGTTAAGTAGGCTCCTACTTGTAGCATGCAACCTCTGAGTGTTACTGCTGAGTTGACAAGAACGTAGAAGTATGCTTAGGGTTTGTAGGGTTTGGGTTTAGGAGTTAAGGGTTTAGGGTTTAGGATGCTGCAGCTCTTTGGAATCTTCGCTCAAAGGGTTACGGCCGCTCTTACGGTAGCAGCGCGGGCAACGGCGCGACGTTGTTGATTGCAATGGCAAGCTCGCTCGAGGACGATGAAGATGAGGTTGACTGAGGTCAGGATCTTGATAGTGATAAGATAACAAGATCTGGCGTCATCGGTCATGATACGGTATGACATGAGGTGAGACAGCGGCAAGACATCTTATGACATGTAATGGAAGCATGCATCGCGATGTGATGCTGCATGGTATGAGGATGCACAGTGTGCGAGATAAAAATGATGAAATTGAAGACGACAGCGATGGCCTTCGTCATGTTCATGGCGGATGATGGGGGTGCTGACCGTGACGACTGGCGACTGTTATGACGTAGACGATGGCGGTGAAGCAGAATGATGAAGATAACGATCTAGATGGAGATGACGGGGGGATATGATGATGATGATGATGGTGACGATGATGTTGTCGATGATCCGCTCCAGCTGGCCCCAAAATGGTAAACAGGTGTCAGTTCATCTGAGCTCAAAGCTTCAAAAGATGTGAGAACGAAATCTTCTACCGAGGAACCCATGTCTCCGACGCGACGCGAAAGCCCAAGTAACAGCAACGGCATGTAACGATAAGAAAGCTTCGGGACATGCGAGCTTCCGAGCTTCAACTTGAGGCGTCGGAGCTCAAGGATTCCAGCTAAGAAGGGGGCGTGAATAATTAGAATAGGGTTTCCTTTAGGGGTCCTGTAAAGGGGTCTCTATGGGATCTATAGCAGGGTTCTATGATATAAGGGCCCTAATTAGAATATAGGGTTCCTTTAAAGGGGTATTAGAATAGGGGTTTCTTTCAATGGGTCTATAAGGGCCAATATAAGGGCAATGATAAGTATAGGTCCTTTCTCAGAGTGACGCGCTTCTGCCTTCCAGAAAACTGAAGGTCGTGCCCGGCTTGAATTCTGACCCGGAATGCTAAAAATTCCTAAACCCTAAACCCTAAACCCCCAAACCCTAAAACCTTACCTCCGACCCCAATATCCTTCGTCTCTTGTGGGTCTCTACAACAACCACACCCTAAGGGCGAGAGACCCCAAAGCTAGACCGACCTAAGCCGCTGGGTTTAGGGTTTAGGGTTAAACCGTATAAAATCATACAAACCCTAAACCCTTACAGCAAGCCCTCAACCTCTCAATCGCAAACCCTTACATCCTTAACCCTTGAAACCCAAACCCGTATGCCCTTCAACCCAAATCAGCTTAACATAGGGGCCTTAATCATTGGAATAGGAGTTCCTTTAAAGGGGTCTATAAGGGTTACTATAAGGAATCCATAAGGGTACTACAATATAGGAGCCATAATCATTGGAATAGGGTTTTGGGGCCCATTATACTATAACTATAATAAGGGAGTGGCGCCTATATTATGGAGGCTTCCTTCCCCCGCCGGTGCCTGCAGGCGTTGCCTACAAGGGCGGCCGGCTGCATGAGACCCGGAACGAGGTCGAAGCTTGGAGGGAGCCGTGCCTTCAAGAGAAAATCATTGGAGCGGGGTTTCGGGGTTTAGGGGTTAAGGATTTCGGGGTTTCGGGGTTTCGGGGTTTCGGGGGTTTAGGGGTTTAGGGGTTTAGGGGTTTAGGGGTTTAGGGGTTTAGGGGTTTAGGGGTTTCGGCGGTTTAGGGGTTTAGGGGTTTAGGGATTTAGGGGTTTAGGGGTTTAGGGGTTTGGGAATTTCGGAGTTTAGGTTTGCAGGTTTAGGGATACGATGTACTGTAGACACGTCGGGACTATACTGCGAGACTATTCCTACAGTCCCTATCGGCCTTGCCTGATATGGTTTTGCTTGAGTTTAAGATAGACTTTGACAACTGAAATGATACACTCCAACTATTTTGGGGTTATAAGGAACAAAGAGTTGAGAGAACGTGACAACTCTCCTCCGATGACATACGCTATAGCTGTATATGCAAATACCTGTACAAGTATCCCGTGCCCAGGAATATAGGGTATGGTTTATATTACTAGTATCCCCATAATAAAACCCAATATATACACTCACCAATATTCAGAAGGAGGCCTATCTACACTCACCAAAACGGTAATATAAACCCTACTTCANTAGGGTATGGTTTATATTACTAGTATCCCCATAATAAAACCCAATATATACACTCACCAATATTCAGAAGGAGGCCTATCTACACTCACCAAAACGGTAATATAAACCCTACTTCATATATGTTTTTCAACCTTGGACCTTAAAGCTTCAAACTCCAAGCACATAGTGCAGCAGCAAGCCTACATACGGCCACAGAAACTTGCATGGTCAACCCAGTCCTAAAGACATTCTTTAACTCACATAGGGCCTCAATGCAGCAAACCAACATCATCGTGGGAATCTGAGCCCAAGGCCTTCATCACCAGCCACAGCGTGTAGAGCGTGAAACCTATGAACCAGAACAGCGCAGACACCTGGCTACGGGGATGCTGGATGAGAGGCTTGGCGTACATCGGTTCTAGGCTCTAGGTCATGGTTCGCATGCACGAACGTATGTGTGTATGCATGTATGCACGCAGACGTGCATGCGCATAACCTGACATATGTGTGTGTTTCCGTGAGCAGGGGGGTCTAATTACATACACATACACATACGCATATACATATACACATGCACATGTACATGTACATATAGTTACATGCATACATACATGCATACAAGCATACATGCATACATGCATACATTCACGCATGTATGCATTTCATGCACATATGCACGCATCCATGCAATGCAATGCAAGTATGCATGTAAAGACTATCACATGTAGCATAAGCACGTACAGAAGCACACAGGACAGATGACTGCTGGCATGGTATTGCCATGTTTCGGCCGTGGTGATATTGATGGTGATGTAACCGCTGCTGCTGAGGATGCTGGTGGTGCCGACGGTGCTAATTGGTGCTGATGCTGCTGCTGATGACGCTGCTGATGCTGACGGTGCTGATGGTGCTGATGGTGCTGATGGCGCTGATGGTGCTGCCCCTGACGGCGATGATGATGATGATGACGATGGTGACGGTGATGCTAATGCTGATGATGATGATGATGGTGATGCTAATACTGACGGTGATGTTGATTTTGCCGGTGATGTTGATGACGATGATGACGATGATGACGATGATGAGGATGATGACGATGATGAGGATGATGACGATGATGACGATGGTCATGGTGAACGGTGGCTCTCAGGGTGATGTTGGTGGCGGTTCAGTGACGATGATGGTGATGGTGGTGATGATGGTGACGATTATGGTGATGACGAAGACGATGATGCTGGTGATGACGATGATTATTATGACGATTATGGCGGTTAACGGTGATACTCATGGTGATGTTGGTAACGATTTTAAGTGACGGTGATGATGGTGATGATGATGATCATGATAGTGATGCCGATTCACCGTCGTAAGCCTCGAAGCACCCTTAGAGATCCCCTAAGAGCCCTACCGCCGCAAGGAGGCGGAAGAAAACATTCAGCGTGCCCGTGAGAGCGGTCTGGCCGGTGATCACCTCCGGAAAGTCCCCCCGGATAGACTTTAGGGCTAAGGGTTTGGGGGCTCCTCCACTACGGCTCTTCGAAGTTTGCTGCTGTAGGGTCATGGACCCTGAAAGCGCGCGAGAGCCTCTGCGCTAACTGCAGGTTATATTCTAAGCTCTGGGATTGGGGATTCGGGATCTTAGGTTCACGGGTTTCGGACAGGGCTTTTGGGAAAAAGGGTTTAGGAGTTTAGGGGGTTTCTGCATGTAGGGTTTGACAGAATTAACCGTTCTGAGGCCCTGCATCGCCAAGCCGTAGCTGAAGGGAGCTCCTTGCCCGAAACTCTAGACCCTACTCCCTGAATTTCTTATCGAACATCGTTTTAGGGTACATCCTATGCTACATCTACACTGGAGGCTGCAAGGGGATAGTGAAACTAGCTGTTTCGACTCCTAGCAGCTTCCCCAATCTCTGGATTAGCCCTCAAACTCCAAGCCGTACAGACCCTAAACCCTAAACCCTAACAGACCATACGGCCGAAGCCTCAAACCCTAAACCCTGCAGCACTGGGCTTCACTGTGGAGTCAAGGCGAGGCACGGCCACGTGAAGAACAGCTCCCGCAATGAGGCACACCTGAGGCTTAGGCTTGAGGGGTTTAGGATCGCCCTTTTTCGGAGTCTTGATCACAACATACCAGGGCTGGGTCATGATGTAAGGCTTAATGCAAGGCTACCTCACCCCACACAATCCCTGACATCCCCCAGCCGGCCCCAGAAGTAAACCCAAACCCTATGGGGCTGCAACGACTTCAGGGTCCTATGTCCAACCGCAAACCCGGCTTCCAAGGCGTCAGGGTTCTGCATTAAACCCTAAACCCTAAACCCTCTGCATTTCAGGTTCTATTCAGGTTTCCTTCCCGAAAACAACATTTAAACCCTGAAAGCCCTAAAGGCTCGAAGCAATATAGGGGCCGGGGCCCATTATACTATGATCATACTAAGGAACTCCCAAAATTGTATAGGTAATTATTGAGGCCCCTATTTTGAAGGCTCGCTGTCTTTGAACTTCAGAGTTGTTTCCTTGGGCTCGGCTTAGGTGCAAGTTGAAGGCCTCGGACAGCAGATTTAGTACTCACAGGCGCCGAACTAACTAAGGGTGTAAGGGTCTGGGGCTTTAGGGTTTAGGAGTTTAAGGTTTAGGGTTTAGGGCCGAACTAGCTACTTCAAAAAAGATTAAGGGTTGAGCATTTGAGGGTTTACAGCATCCCTCAACCCTCAACCCTAAACCCTAAACCCCAATCCCTAGTATCTATAGCCCGGCCCTCCTTGGGCTTAGACTTTCGGCCACTAGCTGAACTCCGGAGACGTCTTAGGTTTAGGGGTTTGGGCTGCTGGGGTTACGGAATTAGGGTTTACGGTTTAGGGCTTCAGGGGGTTCACGGAATTAGGGCTTAGGGCTTCAGGTGTTTAGGGTTTAGGCTGAAGTAACGGATTGGGGTACAGCGTTAGTTTAGAGTATGGTCTTGGCCAGGCGGTTTCTATTGTGCGTTTGCACGGGTGATGATCACAACAACGAGAGTCACGAGAGAAACAATCAGCAGTCAGAACAAGAACAAGACCTAGACCTAGACCAAAGACAACAATGCGATCAATGCCAACGACAGCGATCATACCCCCGTGGCAGCAGCAGCAGCAACAACAACAACAGTAGCAGTCACACGAGACCTAAACCCGAAACCCCCAAGCCCCAATTCCTTCACTTCCGTTGCTGAGCGCCCGCACAGTGGAGATCATGACTACGTCCTTGGCCCGTACATGACTATACATGTGCCTCGACAAAACCCTTATGGTATACCGATGATGGAACCTTGCAGTAATCCTTATGGAACGCGCTTAGGGTCCTGTTCTTCCCCCTGCTCCCCCCGATCCACGCTATACATAATAGGCGCCTCAATCACTAGAACAAGACAGAGGATTTTGGGGTATGTTACAGGACAATTATACTTCCAAGCCCCAAGCAACAAGTTTCATATTCATTCGGGCCTCTGAGCAACCCTTTTCTTACCCCTTATAGTATCGCTTAGAGTAAAACGTATAGCATGCCTTACTGCAACTATGAAGGAGCCCTTAGTTATTCATATTCAGGTCCTAATTTTTCTGGGAACCTCGCGCCGCCGCCGGAAGTGCTCTCGATCCGCAAGGGTTTGGGGGTAATTTTGCTGTACTACGAAGGATTCTAACCAGTGCCATACTGTGGACTATAAAGGGGCTTTCCGACCCTCGTCTTCCTGGAGCTGTTGCCTTCTCCCGCCACCCTACCCCTAACCCTAAACCCTAAACCCCCAAGCCCCGAAGCCTACACCCCTAAGCCCTAAACCCCCAACCCTAAACCCCTAAAGCCGCAAACCCCAAACCCCCAAACCCTAAACCCCTAAACCCACAAACTCTAAACCTCTAAACCCCTAAACCCCTGAACCCTGAAGCCTAAACCCCAAAACCCTAAAAGACCGTGGCCTTGTGCGGAATCATCGGGGGAGGTCGGGCTTGCATCAACTTCGGATGCAGCCTGGAGCAATGTTACAAAAGAGTTTGAGGTTTAGGGGGTTTAGGGTTTAGGGTTTGGGGTTTGGGGTGTAGGGTTGAGGGGTTTAGGGTTTAGTGTTGGGGATTACCGTTCTCGTTTTCGCGTATAGTGTTTTTTCAGATGTTCGTTGGGTACGTTTGCTTGGGGGTTCAGAGTTTGACCCATCTATCTGTTGCTCGGTGTGGCGGTGCTGTCCTTTTGCTCTCCCTCTGTCTCTGTCTCTGTGACAGACTGTCTGTCGAACAATCCTTGGCTGTCTGTCTCGCTGTGTGCTGGCTCCCTCTCGAACCATGTCCCACTGTCTGTCTCCTTTTTTGTCTCTCTCTCTCTCTCTCTCGCTCCTGCTTGAGGGGCACATCAGCCTCGTCGTTTCCCGCTGTTTCCTGAGATGTGGCATTGAAGGCTTTCCGGCAGTGAAGCGATGGCAGCTGTGCTTGTCCCCCCGAGGGTTTAGGGCTTGCACTTCCCAAGCTTTTTCTCCCTGTCGCCTGCAGTGTGGCTTCGCTTCTCGCGTGTGGCTGCCGGGACAAAGTCCGGAACATCCGGAAAAGGGGGCTACATGGTCCTTGGACACTCTCTCTCTCTCTCTCTCTCTCCCTCTCTTTCTCACTGTTTCTGTCTAGTTGTCTCTTTCTCTGTCCATCTCTGTCTATCTAGCTCGCTGACCCAACACAAGCATCACTATTTCTGAACAGAGAAAAGCTGCAAGGCCTGTATGCCCTAAACCCTAAACCCTAAACACCTAAACACCTAAACCCTAAACCCCTAAACCCCTAAACCCTAAGCAGAGAAAGGCTGCAGCGGCCTGTAAGCTTCTTGGAGAATGCGCAGCTCGAGCAGGTCGAGCTGGCTCTGCATCCGCTGGCCCACCCCCTGGGTAGGGTTTAGGGTTTAGGGTTTGGGGTAACTCCATTTAAGGTATTTACTGCTTATAACCTACTTACTACGTCCTCTGGCCCACCCCCTGGGGTCAACACGCTGCAGAACCGTTGGTTTTTGCTCGTCTGAAGATTGAGTACCGCTCGATCAAGGGTTAAGAGGTTCGGATTTCGGGCCTTCAGTTTAGGGCTGGAGGGTTTAGGATGCTGCTGGATATTGCATCATAACCCGAATCTGGCGACCATACCGTGGCTAGTAAGATCAGCGCTCTCCAATCCGACATTGCTATCTGCAGCTTTTGGGCTGCGACTGCTATTGTAAGATCTAGGTCTCAGGGCTTGGATTCAGGAAATACTGGCTGTAGCTCATGTTACGAAACCCTGAGAAGACCTGCTAAACCAAGCCACAGTTGCAGTCATAAGTCAGAAGGTGCACAACCCCAAGCCCTGAATCCCTGAACCTTCAGCCCCAAATGCCTAAACCTTCCTACATCCAGAACCCTAAACCGTTCTTCAGCCACAGCATGCAAAGCGTCTTTATCGGAATTGATGGTGCTGGGCTGCGTGCACTGACCAGGACAGCCGGAAACGAAGTCACATCGCCTCCTTCGTTCGGCTATGGGTGTGGTTGGGGTTCGATGTGTCGGGTTTAGAGTCTAGGGTTTAGGTTTAGGGTTTAGGGATTGGGGTTTAGGGTTTCGGGGTGTCGGACCAAGTTTAAAGTTTAAGGTTTTGGGTATTGGGGGAAGAAGCGCTTGAGGGTGTAAGGTTCGGGGGTTTAGGACGAAAGGTCGGTTGAGGGACGTAAACCCCAAACCCCGAACCGGGGGTTCAGAATTCACAGGTTGTACACACGTCACACATCTGCCTCAGGATGAAGTCGTCGCTGTCGCTGGGGTTGTCTGCAGACGGTTTGCGTAAAGAACCACTGCCGCCAAACCCCGAAACCCCAAACCCTAAACCCCAAACCCCAAACACTACTTAAACCCTGTGACCGTGAAGCCCACTAAAGCCCAAACCATCGAACTTCTCAGCATGCGGCCGGAAAGATCTACAATCATCTTGCCCGAAAGGTGGGCGTAGACCTCAGCAACGAGGCGTCTGAGGTAGCGGTGCAGGGCTTCAGGGCTTCAGGCTTCAGCCTTTAGGGTTTTAGGGTTTAGGGCTTTAGGGTTTTAGGGTTTAGGGTTTAGGGTTTAGGGTTTAGGGTTGTGTGGATTTATGGGTTCACGGAGGGTTCTATAAGGGTGCTGTCTTTATGGGTTCCGAATCGTTTGAAAATAGGACTTTGCATGGCTAATAACGGCTATCATCATGGCATTATAGGGTCCAGGGCGTCGCGTTGTTTTGTGTGTATTGTGTCGGGTTGTTTCTTTCAAGAGGGTTCAGCATGTTCAAGGAGGGTTTACGGTCCAAGGATTTAGGATTTCAGGTTGAGCGGGGGGTTCAAGATTAGGGCTTCTTCAAAGAATTTCTGCTCATAGGAACAGACCAAAGGCTTTCGATATCTGCCGTCCAACCCAAAGTTGAGCCCTGAAATCGAAAACCCCAACTCCACACCCTGCTTGAAGGTCAGCTCAAGCCCCTAACTGGCGGGGTATCCTAAGCACAACCCTACGTGTAACCTACTAAAGTGCAACCTGAGCCCGAAAACCCTCATTCCCACTCCCTCAACCCACCGAAAATAGCCCTGAAGCCCTACACCCTAGAGCCTAAACTGCCCGAAAAAACACCTAAAGCCCTAGCTGCATTAGCTGAACCCCAAACCTCAAAACCCTAACCCTCGAGGCTGTCGCTCGATTCCAGCCCCACTTGCCTGTTGAAAGCTCGGGTCGCAGGAGGGTTACTATAAAGGCTACTACTAGGAGTCTAGAACTGTACAATTTGAGGCTGTGGGGTTAGGGTTTGAGGTTCCAAAGTGAGAGGGTCAAGGCGAAAGGGTTTATAAGTTTAGGTGTCCAGGGATGTCGAAGGATCCGCATAATATAGGGGCCTAGATGACTAGAATAGGGCTTTGGAGTATGCTCTACTAGAATTACAATGATAAGGAACCCTGAAACATAAAACTACTACCTTTTAGGTTCGAGGTTTCCGGCTCGGGACTTAGGCTCGACCGTTTCCCGTGAAGGGGTCCGAAGCTACAGCCAGCCTCCGCGCTGAAGCCGGAGAGAGAGCGAGAGACAGAGAGAGAGAGAGAGTGAGAGAGAGATAGAGATAGACGATAGAGAGAGAGAGTGAGAGAGAGATAGAGATAGACGATAGAGAGAGAGACAGAGAGACACCAAAACACAAAGGATACATGAGGATCTCACAAGTGAAATTCAGGATAGGGCTTTGGGTTTAGAAGGGCCTGTCTCAAGGGCTCATGGTGCTTGACCCCTGTAGCGTTTAAGGCTTCGGCCTCAGCATCCTTGCGTCGACTTCTCTGCAGCTTTGCATTCCGAGGCTTAGGGCTAAATATAAGCCTCAGTAGTCAGAATAGGGTTTTGGTGCACCGTATAGAATTTTTCCACGATGGAAGAGCAATAGTAATCATTCACCCTTCTATACTAGCTTAGTTTCACCGGATTCCCTCAACTGCAGGTGGCCTGTCTTCACCAGTTCTGGTTCCAGCACCACGGGGAGGATCGCAGGAGCACGCTTGGCTAGGTTGAACCTCGGTTCCGAGCAGGGCTTCTTGCTTCACAAGCAGAGGGATGTTGAGGCAAAGCGGCACGAAGATGTGCAACAAGGCCAGCGAGATTGAGCTATGCTCGAAGGTGATACAGTGGCAATTGCTGAGATGGAGCGGAGGCCAGCATCGAACTTGCCGGCGATCTTCTCTGATCTTGCGCAATACTCTTCCCCGATTTAAAAGAGACATTTAAGAAACTTAAGACTTTAGAGACATGGTTTTTTGTTATGTCTCTCTTCCCCGATTTCAAAGAACATCTACGAAACTTAAGATTTTACAGGGTTAAAACCCCCAAGACTTAGACTCGCAATCCTCGGCCTTATACCCTGGACCCCTTCGCTCCTACTGTGCTCTTGTTAAGGAAGTTGAGTAGAATTACCATAATACGATTGAAGAATATAGATCCCTGTTATGTTAACTTGTATTCAAATTGAACTACCATAACACGGAAACTTAGTTCTAGATGCCGATTATGGTAACTTTAGTTTCTTTCCTTAACAGGAACCCAGGGGAGAACCAAGGCGTCTGCTGGGCAACGCAGTCGTCGTCCACCCGGCCGTCCTCGATCTTTTGGATGTAGGACCTGCCGCAGCCAGGGAGCCCTAAGTGAACCTTAACCACAAGCATCTGCAAGCCCTCATCCTAAAAACCATGATAAGCAGCGAAACCCCGACCCTAAACCAAAATTGTAAAATCCTAACAGAAACCCTCAACCTAAACCTAAAATCCCAAACCCCGAAATCCTAATCCCAAACCCCAAACTCTAAAACCCTCAGCAAAGGCCTGGTGACGAAAATCAGCGCCACAGACGACCGCCGCATGCCATCGACCATAGCCTCGTTCCGCAGAAAGTAGGGTCCGTTTTTTGTTGTTTGGGGGGTTCCTTGAAGGGCAGGGTCACGATAAGGGTTTCTATAAAAGGGCTACTACGGGGTGCAAGGAGATATAAAGGTTTAGAGCTTAGAGGCTTGGGGCTCAAGGATGTTTAGGGGCTTTGGGGTTTAGAGTTGCAGGTTATGCCATATCATATCAGAACACAGCGCCATTTACTCGCTGTGAGGACATGTGTTGCTTCACCAAGCGTCGATGCTCATAACCCGTCATACACTGTTTCCTTGCAGCCGCTTACTCTAGGTCAACAGCATGCCATTCAGTGGCATGCACGTGCTGCATTGCTGGCTGTTGTCTGAAACTGCGAAGATATCTCATAATGACTTGCCTTATTCTTTCTGGTTCCGACATACGACATGCTATTGATAAGCGGGGCTTTCAGTTTAACCTCAGATACCACCTTGGCGGACCCTACACGGCGCTGCCCTGAACCTCCAGCATCACCTCAGATCAAGATGACCTACTGCTGCAAGATCTGACATCGAAACATAGCCGCGGACCCTCGTGACCTTGACACTCTGATGCCAGTCGCTATACACCCAGAGTCCCACGAGGTTTTTTTGATTTAAGCTCCTCTCTAAGAGATTTAGGGTGCAGGCGACTCCCCCCTAGCCAGGCCTCGTCGGTGCTGCTGTATCGGTGTGCCTGCTGCATAAGCTTGCGAGCAGTGAGCGTCGTGGCCATCATCATCCGCACCATCATCATCATCACCACCATCATCGTCACCACCATCATCACCACCATGAGCAGTACTAGCATGCTAAGCTGCACCATCACCCTCTGCATGGTTGGAACTTATATGCTTGCTGTCTCAGTTTCTCGGGGGGTGCTTCGAAGAATTTGAGAGAGCGAGGCCTGGGGGGGGTGGAATCCTCGTCCTACCACAGAATGGATGCACGGTGCTCTGCCGGATCCCTTTCAAACTCGTACCGCCGCAAGACCTTGCGAAGAAGGGGGAGACAATCCTGCTATAAACCTAAGGGTCCATGTACCCAAATAGTATATACTTTGGCCCCAAAGTACCTATATAGGAGTTACATTAGGGCCAAAGTATCTACTATTTGGGTACATGGACCCTTAGGGTAACAGGCTATGCAGTGCAGCGCTGTCGCGGGCCTTGGGGTTCAAGTTGTGCTTCCAGCGTTTCACGCAGCAAGACTTGACGAGGCACAGGAGAAGGAAAAGACTCGCTAGGCTTGTGTGCATTTCGGACGCTAAGCACGTCCTACTGTAACCCTAAACCCTAGGCCCCTCTGCTTTGAGTGCGCTGGAGAAACGTTCAACTTCCACGAGTGATTTGGGGTGCTCGGGCACGTGCATATTCGAGGATGCCCTGCTACCTCGCAACATGTCACGAACCACCCTAAATGCTCCGTACTCGCAACATTCCGAAACCGGCAAGCCCTTCACAAACCCACTGCCGCTCCAAACCCCAATCAGCGCTGAAGGTGCCTCGCAGTCTTGCAGGAAGACTTGGATGCCATGACTTTGCAGGCTGCTGGCCTTGCTTGACAATGGCTAAGGTCTGGGGAAGAAGGCGCAGCATTGAATATTCGGTTTTTTATTTTTCCAAGGTCCTAGGGTCGACAGTGAGGGGACGTCGCAAACCGATCGCAGACCAGCTCGGTAGTTTCACTGGTCCTGCGACCTGGCCTTTTCACGATTGCCCTGCTTGCTATTGCCGCGGTAACCCTAAACTCTAAACCCTAAACCCTACACGAGCCCTCTTCTTGCCCGACGACTGAGGATGACCTCGAAGGGCTGCGGGTGATGCAGCAGTAGTATAGGGTTTCTATAAGGGTTCTATAAAGGTACCATAAAAGTTTAAGTTCAGGGTTTAAGGGTCCATGTATCGAAATGGTATCTACTTTAGGGGCCTCGACGATTATAATGTGGTTTAAGGGGTATAAACTAGACTCAATCGTACCTGCGGTTGCCATGCTACCTATGGAGCCTCAACTCCCAGCCGCCGGGCCATAGCATTTAGAATAGGGGTTTTTGGTGCATAGTAGTTATAGTATAGCTATATGAGGGACAATAAGCGGATACTAGTACTGATTCTTCCGACCCGTATGTTCAAGCCGCAACCCTGTCTTAATGCAGATCTGGGAGTTTCCGAAAATCAGGGGTACCTTATTTTGAGGTCCATATAATAAGGATCCTACTATTTAGGGCGTCCCCTATTTTCGGAAACTCCCATGTGGACAGTTGGCCGTGGATCGTGCAGCTCTACCCTGCTGCCCTGAAGAACCCGCAGGTGTACTACAACGAGAGAACCCACCACGATGCGGCAAGCTTTTGGGTTTAGTTCCAGGCTTAGGGTTGTTTTGGGTTTAAGTTTAGGGTTTAGGAATCAGGGTTTCAGGTGGTTTAGTTCAAGCTGAGGTTAAGCTTAACAGGGCTTTGCAGCCAGGCTTTAGGATTCAGAGCTTAGGGTCAAGGCTCTAAGAGCTAGGATCCAAGGATCCTCCCACCTGCTGAGCCGGTGGCAATCCGCATCACCCTCTGGTGGTTGTCCCGGCCCTGGGAATCCTGCATGCCAGTTGCTCCGGAAAACCCGGATCTTGGGTGTAGGGTTGAAGGGTTAAGGTTTTAAGGCGCTGCTTCAGTCTTCCGGGCTTAGCCTCAGAGTTCGGGGATGAAACTTTCAGGGCAAAACGGCATCTGCTGAACCTGAAACCCGCCGAAAAGCCTACGAACCATGTTGTTTAAAGTTCCTTGCTATGATTCTACTACAAAGGAGCCCGAAACCCTATTCTAGTTATTGTTGCCCCTATCTGCTCTATCTTAGACGAGCCTCATGAGCCAACGAAGACACCCCAGACCCTAAAATGAACGTGATGCGTCGATAAGGGTTAGGGTTTCGGGTTTAGTGAGCATGAATGAAACCCTAATCCCTACACCGTAGATCCGAAGCCGAAAAACCCTAAGCTCCATAGGCCCTATACGAACCCTATATGCACCGAAACCCGAAACAAACAAACAAAAACGACTGCCTAAAACACCTAAGAAAGCTAAAAGCCATGAAAGCGCAGACAGCGAAAACATAAAACCCCTGAACACTCCAAAACCCACCGGAAACCACAAAACCACAGAACACCCACAAACCACAGAAACCCTAAAACCCTCCGAAACCCCTAAAACCACGGAAATCCACAAACCCACCAAAAACCACACAAAAACAAAAAACAAAACCTAAGACAGACACACACACACACACCCACACACACACACGCCAAAAAGCCGAAGCAAAATCTGTAAACACCCCAAAGACCTTCAAAAAATCGCAACCAAAACAACACCTTTAAAACAAACGTTCAAAAACACTAAAAACAAAAAACAAGCCCAACCTTGCCCCAGTTGTGGGAGATGAAGCAATCGTAGCCTGGCAGGGTTTAGGGTTTGGGGTTCACGGTTTAGGGCTGCAGCTTCTTTGCTCTTGGGGAGTAACCATACTCATAATCATAATCACAGACATAAAAAAGACTATGGACAAGAATAAATGCAAGAACAATGTCAAGCAGCATGTTGCGTACTATAATCTATAAACAAGTGTTGATGTATCCTCGACAAAAGCCGGGCTCGCCTTCTGGCTTACTTTGTACAGGAAGCGCATGCTATGGGGTTGGACTGCAGCCCAAACCGGAAATCGCTCAGGATGACAATGTTGAAGGGCGTGACGATGAGTAATGCTCTCTCCGCGGGGCTTCGTCACGGCAGCGGCACCGGTAGTATTGGTACTTGGTGCCAAAAGGCCAAAACAGGTTGTACTAGTAGGAGCAGCAGCAGGAGGAAAAGTAGTCGTTGTTATCGTCGTCGTGGTGGTGGCAGGCGGTCGTCGTCGTCATGGTCCTGATAGCAGTTGTGGTCGTGGTGGTCGCGATAATCGACAAAATCGTAGTGCAGCAGCAGTAGCGGTCGCAGTAGCAGCAACAGCAGGAGCTACGGTTCTGCGGTGCTGGATATGATTGAACCCTACCTGTGTCTTTATATATGTGGGTCGGATTTCCCGGAGACAGGCTTTGCCCCCATTAAGCTCCAATCTTTCTACAATCTGCCTTAAACCCTAAACCCTAAACGCTAAAATCCCCAAACATCCCCGAACACCAGAGCCTCCCTATCCTTAAGCCTTGCCTCCAAACCCCTAAACATCCCTAAACCCCAACTCCCGCAGTGCCCATAGAGATCCCCTTAAAAGGAACCCTCAGCAAAAACCGGACATGAGCCACTGCCTCGCTTTGCGAGGTCGGGGTCACTTCTCTCCACGGAGGGTTCGGCACAGAGAGGCCTGGCAGAGCACCCTTATATGGGTTCTACAAGGGTCCGACAAGGGACCTACGCAGAGAATTCTATCAGGGCTTAATGAAGGTCGGAAAAGCTTCTACAATGGGCCGATAAGAGTTCTAAAACAAAAGGGTCTACGAGGGTTCGATAAGGGGTCTATAAGGGTTCCATCTCAGGATCTGAAGTTGTGGAGCTTTGCAAGCTTTCGTGCGTCTGGCATAGGGGTTTCAATTCTTTGAGGTTTAGCCTTTTAGGGGGTTTAGGGTTTAGGGTTGTAATGGCTGGTATTTCGGGCTTCAACAAGTCCACTAACTAAAACAAGCTACAAGCTTTTGCTGCAACTTTGGCTGCTGCAGGATCCGACCACGGCACAGATGCCAAGAACGGCAGCAGCAGGAGCAGGCCAGCTTCGATGAGTAAAGAAACCGAAACTCTAACCGTAAAAACCTGAAAAACGCGAAACCCTTGACCCCTAAACCCAAAGACTTGGTCCCCCTGCGGCCCGGTGCCACTGGCTGTACAGATCGCAGACCTCGCCAGCGCAAGAAGGGCCAGGCATGGTTTCATGCTAAAGCTTCGGTTTAGGAACATGTTGTTTATCATACTCATCAACGCTATTAAGGCCCCCTACCCCCCTCCCCCTTACCCCCTTCAGGGTCCTTATGTTCTTAAGGTTTCGAGAATTCAGGGTCCAGCACAGAAGCTTCCAGGGCTTAGGGAGCAAAGGCATGCCAAGATTAAGGCAAACGTCGGTCCAACCATAACAGCAATGAGGACAGTTCCCTTTGCAATGATAAGAGCCATCGTCACGAACACCGACGGTGTTTGTTCGTCACAACGTACAGTCATGAAGACCTTATCATCAGCTTCCTTATCCTGGCCATCATTATGATCACCACCATCGCCACATCATCATCATCATCATCATCATTACCTTCGTCATCATTGTACAGAGAAACCTAATGACCTGTGCTTGCCTCCCAGAAGCCTCGGTTGAAACTTGGGCTTCGGACCATCATCCATATGAGTAGTTCTCTAAATTAGGGCCTCTTTTGGGGAACCCAACATAAGGCGGCACCCTTTTACAAAAAGGGCCCTAAAATGCTCGCCGCGTGATGTGGGAGCTTAAAGTAGCACTTGCGAGATAAAGGCTGCTGCAAGCAACTCCTCACGCTACCGCTGCGACAGACTTAGTGCTTTTGTCACATACAGTGCGGCTCACTGCATGCTGTTGCATGTTGCATCTCGACACGGACCTGCTCGACATCGTATAGGGGCCTTACTAATTAGAATAGGATTTTGGGCCCATTATTCTAGAACTATAATAAGGAAGCCCCAAAGTAGTAGTATAGGTAATTATTAAGGCCCTTATAATAACCGGCTAGCCGGGACGGGATATACGCTTGAAGCTCGTAGCTTCGCAAGACCAGTGGCACGAGGCTTCCACTTCCGGTGTCTACCACCCTAACCCTAAAACCCTAAAACCCTAAAACCCTAAACCCTAAACCCCTAAATCCTAAACCCCCAAACCCTAAACCCTCCCTTGAACTCAGCATTTGACCTGCTGAGATCCAGCTGCGGGTTCAGCAGCCACGCAAGACGATCCACCTCAGCCCAACCCGACGAAGGCTCATGGAGTCCAAGGTTTCTGTTTAGGGCTTTAGGGCTTAGAGTTTCGGGTTCGGGAATGAGGGTTTCAGGTGAAAGTTTAAGGGTTTGGGTTTTTTGGAGCGCCATTTCCCTAGGTGGTCAGCTTGGGAGTCAAGGTTTTGGGTGTAGGATAGGTTCAGGCTTTACGGTACACCATGGTCAACATTTCACATATCCTACACTCTCTATTAAAGGCCCTTCGGAAGTCCCTGGAGGAAGATAAACCGAAATAGTAGTAATCATGATATGCTGATACGGTACCATAATCAAAAAAACCCTATAATCAGGAAACCTTATGATGCATTATCTACTATAGATCCCTGTGCATCCCGGAAGATCCTCTTGAACCCAGAAACCCCAAACCCTACGACCCCGTTCGGCAGTTAATCCCAACCCGAGCCACGGCTTAGGGTTGGATGGTTTAGGTACACATTACGACAAGGATCATGCTGAGTGTCCGTTAAAAAGAACATGACCATCGATCTATTTTGGCTCTATAACCCTAACCCCGGAAACCAGGTTCAGTCTTAGCACATCATGAGTTCTACTACCGTAACAGGGATCTATCGTAAGTGACACATAATTTATGGTTTCCTTACTCTGGTAACTTACTTACCCTAAATCCTAAACCCTAACTTACTACTGTTTCGGTGTTTTTTATCCTTTACTCGTCCGGGGCCCGATCAGCATCCTGCCACATCGGATCGCTCTCCTGGCCGTTCGGACGGAAGTCCGCTTGGGGCTTTAGGGGTTTTGGGGTTTGGGGTTTAGGGTTAGGGGCTAGTATAGGGGTTAGAGTGTAGGGGAAGTCAGGTGCAGCTTTGGGCTAGAATCGGCTAGAATCCTGGCAAGACTGATGGTTTTCGATGTTCGAAGGGTTTGATGGAAGCTTGACGGCATTTCGAGTATGTGCCTCAGGCAGACTTTGTGTGAGGGGTTTGGGCTTGAAGTGCGCTTAGAAACATGGCCTCCGGCCCTAGCAAACAACGCCGGTTTCACCCGCATGGAGAGGTCCACAACAGCACGGCCAGAGAAGCGCGCAAAGACCTGATTCCAACCTTGTGCAGCGGACGTCAGGTTTCAGGAACAGCTTTAGAGTCGGAGTCAGGGTTTAGGTTTCACTTGTAGGGGCCTTGGCTGATCTTGGAGTCTTCATTCAAGCTCCTGCACGCGGGCGTGTACGCATAGGGAGTGAGGGTCCGTTGCCCTAGAATAGAGTTTTGGGGCCCACTATACTATAACTATAATGAGGAACCCCCAAAATAGTCTTGGTAATTATTTAGGCCCCCATATTGGTTCTCTCGAAGTTGAGGTCCCATTTCCGGGTCGGGTCTAGCTGTCGGCCTGCTGTCACGGCCAAGAAACGCAGAGGCCTCAGCCTAAGCCCGAAATTCGAGTCAAAGGTTGCTATCCCATGAGGGTTTAGGGTTTAGGGTTTAGGGTTTAGGTCACAACGTTTGCCCCCTTGAATAAGCAATATCGCTCGAAGCCCATCACCTCTGACTCCCAGGCCGCCAAACCTCAAAGAACCAGAATCCAAAGCTCAGTCTACAGCTCAGCCACCATACTCGCAAGCACAAGCAAAGAACCAGTAGTTTAGGGTTTAGGGTTCCGGGTTTAGGGTTTAGGGTTCCGGGTTTAGGGTTTAGGGTTCCGGGTTTAGGGTTTAAGGCAAGCAGAGAACTGGGGTTTGCAGTCCTGAAGCCCCAAGTCGCAAACCGAGCAAAACGCATCAGACTTTGGCGGCCACTTGGAGCTTCCAGGGTTTTGCCAAGGAGCCCCAGGAATTCGGGTTGGCGAGTTCCGGCTCCAGCGCTGCCATGATGGCATTGGGCAGTCCTTCGGGGCGGGTTTTGGAGGTTGGGGGTTTGTGTTTGGGGTTTAGGGACCTTTGTGACATTTTGCGGCAACGACCAGTACTACTTCTGCTGCTAATCAGGCTGCTAGCAGTTGCACTGCTACTGCTACCTTTTCTACTTCTGTTACAAACGGATACTGCTGCTGCTGCTACTACTACGACAACGACTACGACTACAACCAACCACGACCGCGACCACTGCCGCTGTCACTACCACTACTGCCACCACTGCCTACTCCACCATCACCACCACAACCACCCACTACACCCCAGGACCACTACCGCTACCATGACCCCTACTACTGCTACTGCGACGACGACGACGACAACCACAACAACTACTACTACTACTATTATTACTACTACTACTACTACTACTACTACTCCTGCTGCTACTACTACTACTACGACGACTACTACTACTACTGCTACTTCGACTGTTGCTGCCATGCTGTTGCTGCTCCCACCGGCACCGTTGTTACCAACACTGTTGTTCCTGCTTCTGCTACAACGGCGAATGCCACAGTGCCAAATGTTCAGCGAATCCACATGCGAAAGAAGGAGTCCGACAACGTTGAGACCACAAGTAGACCTTAAAAGGACCTGAACGGTTAGAACCTTGCTCAGAAGGTGGGGTGAGGGCGGATTCTACCACGAAAATAGTATACAAGAGACCGTTGGAGGAGCAAAACTGAAACCGCCGGGGGGCCGTTCTACAATCGGAAGATGATGGACGGTGCAAAAGCAGCATTGCAGCCCAGAAAGAAAATGAAGGACCCTTCTAAAGACCGCAAAGCATCCTCGTTAATATAGGGGCCTCAAGAACAGAATAGGGTTTGGGGGCCCATTATACTATAATTATGAGTATAATAACGAAACCCCCAAATAGTATTGGTATTTATTTAGGCCCCTACATTATCAGGAGTCTACGCTCTGATCCGAGGCTGTGACGCTTGGCTAAAGTGAAGGCGGCAACGCAGCCTGGCACTGCCACGGGCATCAAGATTGGGGTGGTGGGGTTGAAAGCTATCTGCCTTTATGAATTTCTTCCTACACGACATTGCTTGCAGAGTTTTCGGCCGGGCGGCTGCTCAACAGCTCACACCTCGAGCACAGAAGAATGCAGCACTCCTCGCCCATCTCGACCAAAAGCCCTGGTGACCATCACTGCTGGTCAGACAGCATCACAACCTTCGGAGCCCGACGAACTGAAACTACAAAGGAGACCGGTGCCTGAGATCGCTCCCGTTTTAAAATGCCCTACAGAACACACACACACAGAGACACGCACCTTATGGAGAGCCCTTGAAGAACCCTGCCTTGAAGGCTCATGATTTGGATAAACCTACTTAGAGGATTTGTGACCCCAATTGTGATCCTACTTACAAAGTCCTAGGAGCCTTTAAATGGGCAAACTGAAAATCCAAAGGCGGAAACACACAGGTCGGCAGGGCTGTCACCAAAGACTCCCGTTTCCACTCGCTCGATGAACCTGAAAGCAAGGAAGAAAGGCTCCTTTTCTAACAGACAGGGTTCAACATAGGCGTCCTAGCGATGTTCATAGGGTGTTGCTTGCTTGTGTGAATTGTGTTGCTATATCTATACTATGGCATGAGCAAAGTTCGACGTGGCGCCCATGCTGGCAGAAGCAATCCGGTCAAGCGCCCGTTGATCGAACTACTGCACCACTGCATCCTCATATGGATGTGGTGCACCAATGATGTATAGTCTCTGACAAGCGCTACATTCTGCTGGTCGGCTGCTTGGGTTTCTGATATACTGCTGCCTGATTTGCCTTTGCATTCATTGAATAGGCGTCTCCCAAGCCCTTAGTTTCAAAGATTAAAAGGAGGGACCTTACCAAGAACCCCTAGGTATAGAACCTTAATATAGCTATTTTTTACCCATTATATAGCCCATTACAGTGTAGGGGTTCCCATTAAGGGTCCCTCCTTTTGCCCTTGGAGAGTTTGACTCTAGACCAGCAGCAGGCCGGCAGTTCTGAGACCGACCGCCCGAATGTTCAGATCTGAGTCAGCTGTCAGTACACCCTAAACCCAAAGCCCTAACCCCGAAGCCCAAAACCCTAGGCCCACAACCCTAAACCCAAAGCCCTAACCCCAAAGCCCAAAACCCAAAGCCCACAACCCTAAACCCAAAGCCCTAAGCCCAAAACCTTGTTGGGCCGGCCCAAAATTGCTCTGGAAATCCGAGGCCCCGGCTGCTTCGTCAGCAAAATGACCGCGCAGTCGCTGTTCTGGGCAGCCTGCAGGTTGGATTCGAAGCTTAAAGCTCTGGGGTTTAGCGTTGTTAGGGTTCGGGGTTTAGGGGTTTAGGGTTTTAGGTTTTAGGGCTCTAGTTTAGGAGTTTTCGGGTGACGACGACTCTCACTACTCCTATTGCTATTATACCCTTGCCCTCGCCCTAGACCCTAAAACCCTTGTAATAAACTCAAGTCGCTTATTGACTACATCTTGCCCCTTCTTATGATCTGCCTACATAGAGGAATAAGGCTCCTTGAAGGGTTCCTTTTAAACGGGTCTATAAGGGTTTACTGTAAGGTTTAGTATAGTATCAGCCCGTACTAGAGGGCTCATTGGACTTAGTTATAATCAAGGATATAACCCCACTCAGGACACTTCTTAAGCCCAAGTATCACCCTACATACGAAGCCCCTTGAGCCCTCAAGTAGCCGCCGTAAACTCTAAACCCTAAACCTTGAACCCTCAAATTATAGTATCAGCCCCCTAAACCCTAAATCCTGAACCCTAAACTCTAAAAGTATAGTCCTATAGACGCCTTAACAAATAAGAATAGCGTTTTGGGGCCAATTTTACTACAATTATAAGAAGGAGCCACCAAAATGATATAGGTAATTATTACACCCCCTTAATACCCCTTATAGTATTCCTTAAAGACCCCTTTAAAAGGAACCCTAAACCCTAGACCCTGAACCCTAAACCCCAAACCCTAAAAGTATAGTAGTACGGTTGATGATATAAATCCTGCATTACCTTTATGACCCTAAACTACGGGATTATGGTATATTCCTTATTATGGGTAATGCAGGATTTAAAAAATCCCTAAACCCTAAAACCCCTATAGATCCCTTAAAGGAACCCCTTAAAGGTACCCTTATAGATCCCTTTGAAGGAACCCCAGGATTTTATATCAGCCTGCGCCATGAAGTGTGCTTCATCCGAGCTGGAGAGGTGCTGTTTCACTGCCCCAGCCTTCGGAGTAAAAGCGGCTCAGGGCAGTTAAGGGTTCGGGTTTGGGGTTTAGGGTTTAGGGCCTAGGGTTTAGGATTCGGGGCCTAGGATTTAGGGTTCGGGGTTTTCGGTTTAGGGTTCGGGGTTGCGAAACTCGGAAAGGGTTTGGGTTCAGAGGCTTCAGGCTAAGGTTTGCAAATTTGGAATTTTCTTCGGGCTCCCCCAAAAGGAAGCTGAAAACCCTCACGTCTTTGGGGTTCCGGACACCTCGGCGAAGCACAGCATGGTACACCATAAAACGGAAACCTAGGCCTAAAATGGTATAACAGAGTAGAAAAATTTAGGGTAGGAGAGAGCAGAAAATAGTAGTATGTAATATTAACTAATTAACTACCTAACCCCTCTAGTCAAAACCCCGCAACCGGCAGCCTCTTCCACGCGCAGTTCGAAGCCCCGGCTGGGAACCCCACAGCGGAAACCCCTGTCCCAGTATCCTGCAGTGTCCGGCCGCCCCCCAAAGCTTAGCGTTTAGGTTTGGGTTTAGGCTTTAGGGTTTCTGGGTTTCTAGGTTTAGGGGTTTAGGGGTTTAGGGTTTGGGGTTTAGGGGAATGCCCCCAACAAAAGAAAAAGAGATCCGAAGAGACGACGCAGCAGCAGTCCGATCGGATTCCGCACAGCCTCTCTCATACGAGAGAGTCACAGCAAGTATCAACCCTAAAGCCCTAAACCCTAAACCCTAAAGCCTAAACCCTAAACCCTAAACCCTAAAAACACTAAACCCTAAACCCTAAACCCTAAAAACCGTAAACCCTAAACCCTAAAAACCCTGAACCCTAAACCCTAAAGCCCTAAAGCCCTAAAGCCCTAAAGCCCTAAACCCCAAACCCGAACCCAAACTCTGAACCCCTAAACCCTAAACCTTCCAGGGCCCTCGCCAGAAAGGACTGTGTGCAGATGCGAAGCCCTCGATCCTTAGCTCGTTTCCGCTTGGGTTCTGGCGTTTCGGATTCAGGGTTTCGGGTTGAAGGTTTGGGGTTCCAGTTTTAGGGTTCCGCTCAAGGTAGGGTTTAGGGTTTAGGGTTGCGGCTTCTTTGTTTTGTGGAATGATTTTGGGAGCATTCACAGTTCTGGCGCAACGAGATTCCTCGAAGTCGAAGCTCCGTGTCTTTCGAGTAAACTACAGGACGGTTCTTGTCAATTCTTCGACCGACTTGCATCGTAAACTTGAGATGGGCCGAGAGCTGGAGGGCTTATGTTCCAACAGGTGTTCACAATTTGGTTCAGGGCTATCGTGTTTCGGGGCCTGCCGGGCCTACGGAATAGTCTTGTCGATACTGACAATTCGCGGCACAAGGTATTAGAATCTAGCCTTCAACTATATATATGTTCATAGTACCCTTCTAGCAACCCGCGTAGTAACCTTCATAACGACCGTTTCTAGTCACTGCAGGACAATCTCACGCCGACTCTACCATGAACCCCAAAACAACCACGCGAAACCTACTAGACCCTAAGCCCAATCTCAAAACCCCAATCCCGAAAGCACAAAGCCCAGGCCGTAACTCCTTGAACAAAAGGCACACAGTGGTCGGAACATATTCCGGTATAGTCCGCATAAGGAAAATATACTCCAAAACCCCCATTCTAAATACTAAGGCTTCTGCATTACAGTTTTCTTGAGGGCTTTAGGGTTCCTTACTATTTCTTTAATACATGGTATACCCCTAAAGGCGCATTCCAATTCTTCGGGTCCCTGTAACATAGCTATGCTGGCCCTTTAAAGCCTCTGAAACATGCTCATGGACAAGATCCTCCTCGTCCCAGTAAGGGAAAGTATAAAATATCCCGAAGGCCTCCCTAGATAAAACCCTAAACTCCCTAAACCCCTAAACCTTAAACTCCCTAAACCCCTAAACCCCTAAACCCTAAACCCTGAACTCCCTAAACCCCCTAACCTCTAAACCCTAAACTCCCTAAACCGTAAACCCTAAACTCCCTAAACCCCCTAAACTCTAAACAGAGGCACAGAATGGCGGCTGAGGGCAGGTCCTTCAGCCCTCGGCTGATTGCCGAAGCCTCTTGGGGCTCAGGGTTTAGGGTTTGGGGTTTAGGGGTTTAGGGGTTAGGGTTTAGGGGTTTAGAGGTTAGGGGTTTAGGGTTTAGGGTTGAGGGTTTAGGGGTTTAGGGTTTAGGGGTTTAGGGTTTAGGGGTTTAGGGTTTAGGGTTTAGGGGTTTAGGGTTTAGGGCTTACCCAGACCCCCGGCAGGATCCAAAAAGTAGATCCCTTAAGGCGGGGTTTAGGGTTTAGGGTTTAGGGGGTTCCTATAAAGTACTGTTGAATTCCCCTTAACCTAACCATGGAAGGGTTGACTTCCGCTTTATGTCCGATTATCGTTTATCAAGCCCTGAAGGCATGAATGGAGCTGAGCTCCAAAAACACGTTGCAGTCTAGCTTTAGAGCTGACAAGCACACTCTTACAGAAGTATGCTNTTCCGCTTTATGTCCGATTATCGTTTATCAAGCCCTGAAGGCATGAATGGAGCTGAGCTCCAAAAACACGTTGCAGTCTAGCTTTAGAGCTGACAAGCACACTCTTACAGAAGTATGCTTATATGTATAGTTACCGCAGTACTTGGCACTTCTGTTTCTGTGAGAAAAATTCGAAGTCCGCTGTAAGCCCATGTCCGTGTGCCCCCTCTCGTAAACTTCGAGAACTTGAAGGAGATCTACATGGCTTCGGACGGGGATTCAATGTTGAATCCAAACATGACCACTATGAATGATGATCCACAGGTTATGATGCGCCCAAACGCCATGCCTACGCAGGCTCCACCTGATGAGAATGATCGTCAGGTTTTGGTGAATGGTGTACCTGGTGTCGCTGTGACAGGACCTCAGGACATGGATGGTGAAACTGTTGGAGGGAATCTTCAGCAGCAACCTCCAGAGGCTTCATCCTCGGCGAGCACCTCGCGTACCTCTTCGGAACT
>BGNK01000107.1:0-43594 GCA_003297005.1 Symbiodinium sp. clade A Y106 | reverse complement strand
CCGGGGTGGTGTTGTTTTTTTTGCTGTGGCCCCGCCCGGACGCTCACTCACTCACTGTGGGCTGGGGCGATTTCGGCACGGCCCGGGCGGTGTGTTTTTTTTTGCTGCGGCCCCCCCCCGACCTTTTTGACAATAACAAAAAATCGCTGGGGAGAAACCTCAGGCGTAAAAACAACCAGCCGAGACACAAAAAAAAAAAACAACACTTCCAAATAGGGGACCCTAATATAGTACCCTAAATGCCCTAAATAGTAGGATCTTCATTATAAGGACCCAAAATAAGGTACTCATATTTTCGGAAACTCCCATATGGGGTCCCTTTAAGGGTTCCTTTTGAAGGGGTCTATAAAGGTTACTATAAGGCTTACCAGAAGTATTTACTATTGGGGCCTTAATAATTAGAAAAGGGTTCCTTTTAAAGGGGTCTATAGGGGCTACTAGGGATACTATATAAAGGTACTATAGTATAGGGGCCTGAATGATTAGGATAGGGTTTTTCATTATACTGTAATTATAATAAGGAACCCCCAAAATAGTATTGGTAAGTATTTCGGCCCCTATATTAAATATCAAAAGGACCGTCGCAACCCTAACTAAATCGCATGTCTTCTTGAGGCACCTCCATCTTCTTCTTCCTCATGATGTTGCGGCGAATCTCACTCCGGTCATGCGCGTAGGTGCAGTCCTGCAATGACGCGCCGTGAGGAAACCTGCCCTTGTGGGTTAAGAGGGTTTAGAACTTAGTCCTAAACGCTTCGTTTGGAAGATACTAGACACATGCCAGTCAAACTCACATCAGCAGGCCGACTTTCTGCTCAAGGGATCTGAAGGGTTCAAAATGAGAGTTATAGGCATGTAGGATACTCTAAGAGAACACACAACCCCTCGATTGAGACAACACCTCAATTTCTAGGGCGAATGACGGCTTCAAGCATGTTCCTTAACCAAGGGACGCGGGCGGCGCGGACAGTGTGAGTAACTCCTACGTAAAGGTTCATGGGACCTAGTGACCAGGCTTAAAAACATTGCAACCATACCTATAACCCAAATTAAGTTACTTATGACCTACGTACTTAGTCCATGATCTTCCAAGTTGTCGCAGTCCTCACCGTACTTGCAGTCTCCGTTCACCTCAGATGTGAGTAAAATCACTGCCCGTGATCAAGGGGAATCCTAAGCCCTACACTCAAGGCCCGCAACAGTTGAGGTAGCGGATCTTAGCTTTCATTGGCGTTCTTCACATAAAGCCCGGCTGAATCCACATGAAGCCATAAAATCCTGCATAAGCCTGTATAAGCTGCTTATGGCCTTTAAAAGCTTCTGGCGAGCGTCGTAGGATAAGTCATCCAAGGCTTACACGTGTTCCGGGCTTCATGTTTGGGGTGCAGGGTCCCCCATACGGCTTAGGGTGTAGCTCCACAAACCTGGGTTCTTGTTACGGAATGTCATTTAAGTTGCCATAACAAGGAAACGGTTCAAAACCAAACGCGCACCGTATGGATCCGAAGCAGGAATGCCAGCTCACCGCCGCTATGTCTCCCATTCAAACGTATCACTCCATTGGAAGCCCTGACCATCAGAAAAAGTATGCAATATGTGCATATGTGTGTGTATACATGCATATACATACGGCACACATAAAGGTGCACATACCTACGAAATCCGACGCAACAATACTGCATAAAGTACATCCTCGCACCTCGAACCCTGGCCCGTGCGAGTCAAACTATGGTAGAGTTATGGGACTGCGTACATAAGGCCGTAGGGTTATAAGTACCTTAACTGGGGTTCTAACTGCTTATAGGTATAGTTACCTTTCTTACTGCTTGGCCCCAAAGCCCTATTCTAATTATTAAGGCCCCTAATATGGAGCCCTTATAGAATCCCTTATAGACCCCTTTAAAGGAACCTACTACGTCCCAAAAACCCTTAAGCAGGCAGCCCAGTGCACCCAAAGTCCGGCAGTCGGTTACAAACCTTCTATGCTCTGAGCACCGCTTGAAATCAACAACATCTACCCTTGGCAGGGCTCCTTTGAGGGATCCTTTAAGGGATCTATAGGGCTTTTGGGGGTTTTAGGGTTTAAGGGTTTAAGGGTTAGGGTTTAGGGTTAAAGCTTGCCTAACTCGGCCTTAGAAACTAGAGGCGTATATGGTAACGATACGTATAATCAGTTATAGACCTCATTAAGGTACGTACACCTATACTGACTATACTTACTAAGTCTCATGATCCTCCAAGTAGGATTCAGACTGATGACGAGCTTGAAGTAAAAGCCGTGGGCCAAGTACGTCGAATCAAAGACCGCCCACGGAAGGCAACCCGACGATCGTCATTTTACGAGCAAGCACCTTGAAACCGAAAGACTACTTCAAGCTACCATAACCTAGGCTCTTACCGTAAGCCCCATGATTAATAGAACTCAGACGGGCCCTAAAAACAGCAGGTTTTGGTAGCGTAAGGGATGCTTTCCACAAACCCAAACGATCGGTCCGATCCTAAAGCCACTAAGTCTTGACCTTCGAACCCAAAACCAACGCATGGAATACCAGAACCCTCAGCCCGAAACCCTAAACCCTAAACCCTACACCCTAAAACCCTAAAACCTAAACCGCCAACCCTAAACCCAACCCCTAAATCCCTAAACCCCTAATCCCGAAGTGAGCCAAGCTGGCCCGGAAAGTGGTGCACATCTTGGTCTTTGAAAGGTCCTGCAACGTGAGTTGCTTAGGGGTTCAGGGTTTAGGGGTTTGGGGTTTAAGGTTTAAAGCCCTCGTACTGGAACATGCACATGGTCCTGCAATCGCACTTGGTATCGTATTCAAACGGTAGTTTGGATTCGTACTGGAACCTGTGATCGTATTTTGGAATCGTACTCGGTATCGTATTCAAACCGTAAAATTAAATAATCAAGGATTAGCAAGACTTGCCCAGTCACGGGTATCATAATTTTAGGGTTCCATGAAGCTCCAGGCTGGGAGTCTTTTACGGCGTTTGTCTTGTTTAGTGATTTTCTAGTTTCAGGGTTTAGGGCCTAGGAATAATTGAGCGTTTAGGGTTTCCTGGGGGGGTCTTCGAGGGTTCAGGGTTATGTTGGGCCGAAGGTTGTTTGGGGTCTTGGGCTTACGGTTTATAGTAGGGTTCCCTCCATGTGGGTGGTTGTCGAAATTATGGTCCCTTTTTGGGTCCCTATTATAACACGGCACCTATTATTTAGGGTACCCAAAAAGGGACTTTAATTTTGACAACTACCCATGTGTGTTTAAGACCTTTACACAAGTCGCTTCGGATTTCTCTGAGTTTCAATGGAGCCTTGCAGCATTCCCGAAACAAATCGGGGCGCAGACACTTGCACAATCAAAACCTGAAACGCCCAAAAATCTAAACCGTCCCCTCTGACGTCCTTGTAGAAAATGCCGCAGCCCCCAAAGCCCTAAACCCCACCCAATATCTCAACGATCCTGGGGCTTTGTAACTACGGTTGACGATAGAAATCCTGCATTACCTTAAGGGCCCTAAACTATGGGATTTACGGTATATTCCTTCATATGGGTAATGCAGGATTTTTATCATCAACCGTAGGGTCTAGGGTTCCTCTCAAGGGTACTATAGGGTTCTGTAACAGGCTTCCTTTTAAGGGTTCCGTTAAGGGTTTAAGGTTTAGGATCTACTTCAAGGGTCATGGGACTTAGTAACTATTAGGGTTGTAAACAAGTTAACCATACATATAGTTGCTTATAACTCCAATTAAGGTAGTTATAAACTTACTAACTAAGTTACTAAGTCCCATGAACCTCCACATAGACCACCCTGAAAGGACTTATAATAGGCGTAGCGTCTAGGGGCTATAACCACCTGTAAACCCCCCGAAAAAAACAGTAAGACCACCTCTAAAACCCTTCGAAGATGGTTTAGGGTTTAGGGTTTAGGGTCTAGGGTTTAGGGTTTAGGGTTTAACAAAAGACAGTCCGGCTTGAACTTGAGGGCCGTCTTCCCGTGCGCAAACTTGCAACTCTCACCCTTCTGGCACTTGCCCTTCGCCTCAACGTAAGCTTTCTACGGATTCGGGCTTTAGGGTTTTAGGACGGTCCTTGCTGGGTTTGGGGGTTAGGGTTTCAGGGATGTAGGGTTTGTAAAGCTTGCTACGGGCTTTTGCGGCTTTAAGAGGGTTTTGTACTGTGAAATCTGCCGGTTCTAAGGTTCAGGTTTAGGCCTTGCTATCGGGGTTTAGGGTTCACAGGTTTAGGGATTAGGGTTTGGGGTGGGTTCCTTTAAGGGTACTATAGGGTTTAGGGTTTACTAGGGTTTAGCATTTAGGGGTTTAGGGTTCAGGGCTTAAAAGCTCAGGGTTCAGACCCTGGGGATGAACATTGGCAGAATTTGTCGCTGCAGCGGCTACTGCCACTGCTGCTAGTTCTACTGCTGCCCCTACGGCTGCTCCTACTACTCCTACTCCTGCTCCTGCTCCTGCTCCTACTCTTTCTCCTACTCCTACTCCTCCTGCTCCTCCTACTCCTCCTTCTCCTTCTCGTCCTCCTGCTCCTCCTCCTCCTACTACGACTGCTACTGCTACTACGACTGCTACTGCTACTGCGACTGCGGCTGCGGCTGCGACTGCGGCTGCGACTGCTACTGCTTCTGCTACTGCTACTACCGGCGACGATCATGATCGTTCCGTTGAAGCTTCTGGTCTGTTGTATTATATAAGTTTGGGAGACACATGCGGCAGCACCAGAGAAAAACCGGAGCACGATCCTCAAGGAGGTGCAGGTCCTTTCCATAGCTTCTTCTGAAGAATGCAGGGCCGAATGAGTGATGTAGGGGCTTGCACGATGACAATGGGACTTAGGAGTAAATTAAACTACAAATATACTGGGGACTACGCACAATTAGCTATTCTTCCGACCCCAACCCTAAACCCTAAACCCTAAGCCCTAAACCCTAAACCCTAAACCCAAAGCCCTAAGCCCCAGCCCTAAGCCCTAAAGCCCTAAACCCTAAGCCCTAAACCCTAAACCGGGCTAAAGGCTGCCCAAGACTGCCGATGGGTGCAGTACCTTTGCGTTGTCCCATGATGCCCCCAAAAAGACGGTGATGATCTCAATCCTGCATTACCCTAAGGACCCTAGACTATGGGAATTATGGTATATTCCTTATTATGGGTACTGCAGGATTTATATCATCAACCGTAGTATTCGTAATTATTCAGGCCCCTATATTGAGCCCTTCAACCCCAGAGCGGGAAATCTCCTCTTGCCAAAGCCCGAAACCCTAAATCCTAAACGCTAAACCCCGCCGAGTCGCGTGAAATTTGCAGAGGATGGTACCCTGGAAGATCGACTCCGACATGGCGGCAAGTAGGTGTCTTAAGCTGCAAAAGTTCGTGCTGGGCTCACTTGGGCCTGCAAACGAACTGCCGGGGCCCGGACACGAAGCGATAAAGCAGCGATGATGATGATGATGACGACGAAGAGGATGACTCGCATTAAACAAGCCAATGGCGTCGTCCATACTACTGCCATTTATTCAATGCACTATTGCTGCTAAATCTACTGTGCTCTGATTGTACCTAATGATAATTCGCATCCCTTTCAACTTCCTGTACTACTCGTCATGTGAACCACTATCACCTACTGTTACTTTTGCTTTTAGAACCATAACAGTCACGAAAAGAATCATACGAGCAGCAACCACGTTCTACTATCATTTGCTTGTCTTCCTACCAGCGGCGCACTTTTCTGTTCCAATCAAAGACGATACCCTGGATGCCGAAGTGGTTTTTACTGGCACCTTTGCTACTAATGACTACGTTGTGCCTATGCCGTCTGTGGTGATGATGAAGCTGATGATGTCGATGGTGGTGATGATGACGATAATGTAGGTCACGCCGATGGCCATCAGCTTGAAAATCCATGGTGGCAAAGATGGGGACGATGATGATGATGGAGAAGTGGATCCTGAGGATGAAGCTGGTGAACAGGCGGAGGATGATGATGATGATGATGATGATGATGATGCTGATGATGATGCATGTGGTGCAGATGATGATGAAGATGATCATGATGACGACGAAGAATCATCAAGAACCTTGGCTCCAGAACACAAAACCTCAACAAGTCCCGATCCAGAATGCTGTACGGGCGATCCAAGTTCATGTAAAGAAGAAACCACGCAACGAAAGCAAAACCCCACCTAAACCCTGACCTCTGAACCGGATACAACAAGCTTGAAGAAGCCCGGCGAACTCTTACCCCCGCCCCTCCTGTCAATAAGGCAATGCATTGAAGGTTCAGGGCTGAGGGTTGAGGTTTCTGCATATTTCGGACACTGTACCGAGGAGTTTAACTGGTTTAAGGAGGATCAAAGACGAAGACATTTATTTTGTATAGGTTATAGTTCCAGTCGAGGCCCTCCGATTGCCAAACTCGAGCCCCAGACCCCTAAACCCCAAATCCCAAACCCCGAAAAACTTCAAACCAAGAACCCGAAACCCTAAACCCTCAACCCCCCATCACCCTGAAGTCTCCGGGGCGACGCACACCGCATTCGCCGCGCCCTGAGCAGCGGCGTCGGCGAGCAGCTCGAGGCCCCGAGGCCAGGCCTGCAGTTTTGGGGCCTAAATTAAAACTGGGCTTTTAATGGAATTAAGGAATATACCCTAAGTATAGTAGGGTCCCTAATACGGTTTAAGGTTTATATTCCTTAATTGCTGGGCCTATAAGCGGATAATTGCTATTACAAACCATCCTTTCAAAGCCTTATACTCCAACCCTTAAAAGCACCCTTTCTTAACTGGGCTTTTAAGAAAACAGGGAGAAAAAAGTATAAACGTTTATGTCATAAGGGTTCCTTTAAGGAAAAAAAGTATTAAAGTATGGTACTCCAAAGCCCAGTAAATAAATGCCAATACTATTTTGGGGGCTCCTTCTTCTCATTGTAATATAATGGGCCCCAAAACCCGGTTCTAATTACTTCCCTGAAAGGTATATAGTATATGGGAGTTTCCGAAATTAGGGGTACCTTGTTTTGGGGTGCGTATGACAAGGATCCTACTCTTTAGGGTACTAGATTAGGGTCCCCTATTTTCGGAAACTCCCATATAAACTCTAAACGCTAAACGCGAGACCTTAAACCCCACACCCTAAACCGCAACAGGACCCCAAACTCTAAAATCCTAAAACCTAAAACACTCTAAGGATCCCCGAAAGAGACCCGCAGTCGGCGACCCTCGTTTAGCTAATCTCCGGCGTAGGGAAGCTTTTGGGTGATCGGCCTGGGGTTTTCTTTTTTGTTCAGGGTTTAGGCTTCTCGGTTTAAGGCTTACCTGTAGCCGAAAAGACCTACCTTTTTAGGGTTCCTTGTTGTGGTTTCTGTATATAGTTCCTTAAAAAGGTATAGTAGAACCCAGAAAGTTGGAACATGGCTTTAGGAGGATTCGTGCTAGGATCCCTTATACTTTACCTTAAGGGTATGAGGACAACTATGTTCCAACTTTCTGGCTTCTACTGTAGGNATAGTAGAACCCAGAAAGTTGGAACATGGCTTTAGGAGGATTCGTGCTAGGATCCCTTATACTTTACCTTAAGGGTATGAGGACAACTATGTTCCAACTTTCTGGCTTCTACTGTAGGTCTTTTCGGCTACAGGTAAAGTTTAGGGATTTTGGGATGAAACGATACGAACGAGACTCAATCCTCGCCTGCAATAGCTCTAGAGTTTCGGAGCTTAGTTGCTGAGTTCATAAGCCCCAACAAGTATACACTTTCAGTTTTATAGTGGGTAATATTATCCCAAAAAGTGTAAAGTGTATCCACTCAGCTACTAAGTAGAGTTTCGGAGAAACGAACGGAACAGGAAGAAGGATCTACTGGCTGGAACGATGCAGAGCCTTGCACAACGCCTGGCAGCAAACACCAGTGGGGAGGTACAGAGACTGTTTCTGAATTCTCAAACCGCAAACACCCCGAAACGCTCAACATCTTGACCCTAAACTTGAAACCTTCTACTCAACTCTGCTTAAAAGAGCCAAACATGCTCAAACCCCAAAAAAACAAACCCGACACTCTAAAACCCTAAACCCAACCTGCCCCAATGGAGAAAGAACAACTCCGAAAAGCTCTCAAGCACTTGACCCGAACCTAAATGCCTTGTGACTACTGCCTTTAAGACTAAACTCGTCACCTACATCCGGAACCCAACAAAAAAACGGCAAAGCCTGAACCATAAACCCCCCAAACCTTATCCCCAAACTCTAAACTCTTTACTCTAGACCCTAACCCTACACCCTAAAAACCCGACTCTGGAAAATGTCTAGTCTAAACCCTAAACCCTAAACCCTAAACCCTAAACCTGAAATCCCAAAACTCTAAACCTGAAATCCCAAAACTCTATGGCCCTGATCCCCCCCCGGCCCCAAATATTACACTCGACACCCTCAACCATAAACNCCCCCCCCAGGAGCCTCGGCACTGTAAGATGCCAAGCCTGGTGCAGGGCTTAACGGTTCCTGTAAAGGTTCACGGCTTAGGGTTCCTTTAAAGGCTCCTATAAGGGTTCTATAAGGGGTTCCTTCAAAGGGTACTATAAGGCTTCTTTAAGGGTTCCTGAAGGGTTCCGTTAAGGACTTTATGAGGGCACTAAACGTGTATGTTTGTCCAATGCGCCCGTTGTCTGTTGCGGGCGAGATCTCGCCCCAAAAGGAGCTGCCCTTGAAGACAATGAACCGAGAAGATATGAAGGTCCCCAGATTGGAGCTTTTCAGCAAGCCGTCCATCAAGACCGGGGCCCCTCACCGACACAGGGACATGGAGCTCCCGATCAGTCTCGGCAACAGGGTAGAGGACACAGAAGAAGGGCCAACCACTAAACCCTAAACCCTAAACCCTACCAACTCCAAGGACTGACTAAGACAGGACTAACAAGGAAGGCACCGAGGAGGACACCCCTCCGTCGGCCAGGCGACGACAAGGGCAAAGACTCAGCCGCACGTGATAGGGTTCAGGATTTAGGGGTTTAGGGTTTAGAGGTTTAGGGCTTACCACCGCAAGCAGAGTCTCTTTCACGACGGTCGCCTCATCCACAGCAGCGTCGGTGATCCCTTGTTAACATAGACCGGATGTTCATCCCCCAGGCATCTTCAACCGGGGAACCCAAATCCGCATTATCCACATAGCAGTCGGTGGCGGCGGTCGGCCCGATACACCAGCTAGTCCCACACCAACAGGCTCGGAACCAGGCCAAAGGAGAGCAGGCGCAGAACGGCCGCGATCTGGAGCACGTGGAAGGCGAAGCCAAGTCAGGAGTCAGGTGGCGCAACACCAGGTGGAATATTAGGAACAGGACGGGTCTGGCTTCCTTGATAGAGCAACACGTCCATGCCACCCCAAAAAACCACGCGGACGGGGCATGAGGAGGCATCTGAGGTGAGAAGGTGCCGGAGGTGTTGGGTATAGTGACTCGACTCCTATGGCCCAACGACGCAGACCCGCGACAATCCATGATGGAGTGAAGGTTGCCTGCCGGGCTTGCCCTTGCATCCACCGTCTTGCCAGCCATCCATGAAGATGAAGATAGCCCGAAAGAGCCTTAGGGTCCATTATACTGGAACTACAACAAGGAGCCCGGAGCCCACGGTTTAGGGTTTAGGGTTGAGGGTTCCGACCCCTATATTACGCAGTTGGGTGTTCCAGGGTATCGAAATGGTCCAAGAAGGGCTGAGGGGTCATGGTTTGGGGTTCAACGTTTCGGGTTTAGGGTATATGCTGTGTTTGCAAGTTGTGACAACGGGGGGTATATGATAACATTTATTTACAATGAGGAACCCTGAGCAATAGTGCTACTAACTATTCCGATCTCCATGTTAATCTTCCGACAAGAAACGGCTGACAGTCTGGAGCCGCACGCCCGCAACCCAAAACCCTGCCCAAGACCCGAAATTCTAAACCTTACACCGTAACCCTACACCGGAAACCCAAAGCGCTAAGCCTAAACCGGAAGCATCCATCAACCTGACAAACTGTGACAGCAGTTCTTATAGAACCCTGAAAACAGAAAGCTTCAAGGAACACTTCTTGTATTGCCACTTTGCCTGCACTGAAGGCAGCCGTGTCCCGAGGCAGACGGCCTGGAATTTGCTCTCTGTCCCTTTCACTCTTGAACCCGACGACGCTTAGGAGTTAGGCTTGAAGTCTGGGGCTATCGAACTTCAGGGTTTTGAGGAGTTGGGGGCTCTAATTTAATGCAGACTGTACAACAAACAACCTGAGCTAGAGTGCATCTAGTGTGAGTCTCCTCTGTCACACCAGAAGCACGCGATTCTAACAGGGTTTGCGGACTGGGGTGTAGGCTTGATATGCCAATCTTTTCGGCTTTTAAATGCATATCCCAAATAGGGTCCTTGACGTGGCAAATTCTGATTAAAAAGCTTACCTTGTAAAGAAGCCCCGTCGCAGCAATTCAACTCATGGGCCATCGTCATGTAAACGTACAGTTTGAACCCTTATCGCCGGCAGGCTGCTGCCTGCTTGTCCACAAACGCGCTCTGCTAAGCCACTTCTGAACCAAAAGCCTTAAACCTAAGCCCTGAAACCGAGATCGTACACCCTAACTACTGTACTATAAGCCCAAAATCTCGCGTTGGAGTAGAGCTTTGGGGTCTGTTGTACTATAGTTATCACAAGGAACCCTCATAATTTTCACAAGGAGCCGTAAGGAAGAATGTTAGCAATTATTCCTAAACCCTTACCAAACCTAATCTTACCAAACCTAATAAAGCTCTTCCAAACCTACAAACAACTTTGGAATTGAAGCCTCAACCCTAACACCTTAAAGCCCTCTATCCCCGGAAGCTAAACACCCAGGCCATACAGAAATCCAAGCCAAGCGTGCCCTTCATGCCCAAAACCCCGTGCCCCAAGCAAAACTTGCACAAGACCCATTTTTCAAAGTTGAGGGGTTCTTGTAAGTCGGGTTGCAACTTGCTTGCTTGGGATTGTCAGTAAACCGCACGTACTCAATAACGTGATACCGTAAAACCTTCGAAAAGCCTGAAAACTCAATGACACCCCATGAAAAGCTGAAACCCCGAAAGCAGTAAGCATGCCAGGTCGGCGAATCGCGAGTGCTTGTAGGAGGCTCGCAGCCGATTGCCAGGCGCTGCCGCCCTGGTTTGGGGTCTAGGATTTGGTGTTTACGGAACGGTAATGCATTTGGTTCCCTGCTTCAGGTTACTATGTTTTGTGTTTAAGGTCTGGCTTTCGTGCAATTCCGAACCTAAGCACCATGTTCTATACTATAAGCCCTGCACCCGAAAATCTGCAACATAGAATGCAACCACCACCACCACCACCCCCACTGCCACTTCGACTACGACTACCACTATCACTAGCACTACCACTAACACTATGGCTACTGCTGCTAATACTCTACCGCTACCGCTACCGCCACCGCTACCGCTACCGCTACTGCTACTGCTACTGTTGCTGCTACTGCTCCTGCTACTATTTTCATTCCAATCGCAGCCGGTTGCTCAGCTTAGCGTTTCAGCTAATGGCAGTGCATTGCACCGGTGCCTCTAGGGCACTATGACCACAAGGTCGAGTTCCGCTACGAATAGCTGCAAANGCTTAGCGTTTCAGCTAATGGCAGTGCATTGCACCGGTGCCTCTAGGGCACTATGACCACAAGGTCGAGTTCCGCTACGAATAGCTGCAAACTCGAGGCCTACTCAGCGCATTCGCAAGTATGCGAACGGTGGATACCAAATTTACGATTAACAGTCAAAAATGCTCAGACTGTCAAAGGCATCACAGAGCATTGACGACCACGAAAGGCGTGAGTAGGACCTGGTTACCTATAAATTTCTGAATCTCCGCTTGCTTTAGCACTTGCTGTGAAACAGCGTCGACGGATGTGCTGCTTCCCCCAGCTCCAGCGGAAAGAGCTGGCACCCTCACACTATGAGTCCTGGTAAACAGATTAGCAGTAAGGAAGATTTTCAGACAGGAACTCACCCCGGACTTGAGACCGGGCCGGCACTGCGAATGACTAGCTTTGCTTAGCCCGTGGGTTGGGTCGTGTCACTGGTGGGGGGTACGTATACAGGGACCCGGAGCCCATACGGACAGCACGTATATATCTGGAGCCGAGCCTGCTGGCACCTGCACACCTGGAGCCTGGCCTGTGGTAGGCACCTGCAAGTTTGCACCTGGAGCCTGGCCTGCGGGTACCTGCATGGTTGCACCTGGAGCCTGGCCTGCGGGCACCTACATGCCCTGAGCCAGGTCTGCGGGCACCTGTGCACCTGGAGCCAGTTGCAAACATGAAGCCTGACCGGTGGGCACCTATATGCCTTCAGCCTGGTCTGCGAGCACCGGTAAATGTGGAGCCAGTGCGTATGCATCTTGCGCCCGGCAAGTGGGCACCTGTGTGAATACACCTGAAGCCTTGGGGCTGACAGGACGCACCACCCATGAAATAAACACAAAGGGCACGGGAGCCGATAGTGTCGGCCAGCCTCTGCTTATCTTCATTCCGACATGTTTTGGGCGCACGTCGACTATGCCGTGCACGTTTCCAGTTGGCAGCCTGGCGGCAACCTTGCCTCATGCATGGGGCTGGCCTCAGGTCAAGGGCCTGGGGATTCCTTGCGGATATCCAGCGGCTTGGTTTTACCCAAGTCGCCAACAGTGCACACAAGAGCAGAAGCAGAATACCCCTGAAGGCTGAGTGACGGGGTCTGCATTCCATGGCATCTACGCAAAGCTAGTCAGGCAAAAAGAAGCGTCCCGCTAGTGGGACACAGCTGAGCCGGAGTGCTTGCTACTGCTACTAGTACAACAACCACTACTACAACTACTACTGCTGCTGCTGCTGCAACTGCTACTGCTATTGCTACTAGTACAACAACAACTACTACTACTACTACTACTGCTACTTCTACTGCTACTACCACTACCACTACCACTACCACTACCACTGCTACTACGTAGTACTACTACTACTACTACTCCTGCTACTACTACTACTACTACCACTACGGGTAGTACCTCTAGTACTACCCAAAATTACGAGAAGGATGTAAGCACGACAGACGTAAATCTTACGCCACTTACTACTGTAAGCAATTGACTGATCAACAAACCCCCTTGTTGATTGAGGGGCAAGTAATCAAGGGTCTACATCATTGTATACAATAGGTGTCTCGGGACTTTTGAACATCCTCCCAAACCCTCAAACCCGAGACTCAGCTTGTCCTGTAGATACCTGAATAATGAAAGACCTGTACACCCTTTCAAACCCCAAAGCCTATACAAACACTGAAGCCCCTGACAAAGCCCATATAAACCCATATAGACTCACTGAAATTGAAACCCTGAACCCTAAACCCATAGAAACCCTAAAGCCCTTAAAACGACCCAAAGCAAAAAAAAAAACAAAAAAGAAAGAGAGAGAGAGAGAGCGCCTTGCACGCGCTTAAGGCCGAGCCGAAGGCAGCTAAGTCGGGCCTGCTGTAGCAGGGTTTGGGTTTGGTGTTCAGGGTTTGGGGTTTAGGGTTTGGGGTTCAGGTTTTAGGGTTTAGGGTTTAGGGGTTCGAGGTTTAGGGTTTAGGATTAGGGTTTGGGGTTCAAGGTTTCGGGTTCAGGTCTGCATAAGTGTTTTGGCAGATCCTGCCGGGGTGCAAAGGGCTGGGGGAGTAGGGCTAAACCCTAAACCCTACAGTCTAGAATTTCGGGTCTCGGATTCGGGCTTTCCACTGTAAGAGTAAGGGCTTTGGGTTTCGGTTTTAGTGTTTAGGGTAGTCGGTCTTGCATGTCAATGTAAGATGTGGTTCAGGGTCTGGGGGACATGGCTGAGGGATTGTAGAAGCTTCAATGATAGTGTGTCAGAAGAGGTCTTCAAAGTTTACGAGGGCTTAGTTAGTAAAGCCCCCAGTCGGACCCTAAAAAACCCTAAGGGCTTACGTAGTTTGTAAAGCCCTCAGTCGGACCTGGTACAAAACCCAAAGTGGATGACGAGGCTGAGCTCTCATGGAGTTTAGGGATTTAGTTAAAGTTTAGGGATTCAGGAATTTAGGGTTTAGGGTTTAGGGAGGTTTTAAGGGTGTGGGTTATTTACGCCAAAGCCCTGTTCTAACTGTCTCGGCCCCTATCCTATCGTACCGAGCGATCAAGCGCCACACAGACACGCACGCACACACACACACACAGAGACGTGACTAATTGATGAGGCCTGGAACTCTGCCGTGCTGGGTGGGTTGTGGAAGGTCACTGAGTAGTGTAATTAGGGTTGGAACCAAGCTCGAATCCACACTATGAAGCTCATGCGAAGTCGCCATGGAGCCAACGAAATCTGAACAGAAATCCTGAGCCCGCGCATACCGACCCCCAAATCCTAATCCAAAGCCTCATCCGCCACTGCGGCAAGCAGCCGAAAAGTGCAGTGGCTTGGGCCTGGGCTTCTGGGCTTCAGTTTGCGGATGTTGGTGATGCTGATGATGGTGCTGATGCTGATGATGGTGATGATGATGGTGATGATGCTGATGACGGTGATGATGCTGATGACGATGATGATAATGACCGGAATTACGATGAAAGTGTCGTTAATTCTACTGATATTGATAGTGATGATGTTCTGGGGCTACGGATAAGCCCTGAATCCTAGGTTCGAAAAAACACAAGCCCGGTTCGCACTCTAGGTTGTTCAGGTCTTCTCCCCAAGGGTCCAAGTACCCAATAATCATATACTCTCCAAAATCCTGACCTACATAACTACTACCCTACAAGAAGAGTATCTACTTACTGGGTGAGGGGCGCCAAGGGAGTAGATAACCTTCTAGTCCTTAGTTCTCCCTAATGTTCCCTTAAGGTTCCCTAAGGATCCCTTGTACCCTCCCCCCTTGAACCACCCTCCCTTAAGGACCCTACAAGCAGTATATCATACTGCACTTCTGCATCAGGCCCTAAACCCTGAACCAAGGACCGTAGCTCTGTCTCCTGCTCTGACATTTGCCAAGTCACCCATTGCTGGCTGCCTTCACCTGTTTCTCAGGGCAAGAAGAAGGAAAGCCAACGGGAACCTAATGCGAACTCTAAAATATTAGGATCGTTCGTATGAGGACACATGCGAGCCCAAGGGTTGAGATGCGCCGAACGCCTACACCATAACCCCCGCTATTGAACAGCTTTGGCTATCACCGTCACGTGAGCAGTTTTCGCGCACGTCTCAGAAACCCTAGACCCTAAACTCTGGACCCTAAAGCCTTAAACTCAATGGAGTTCATTTAGCTGTGAGGGGCTTCGGGCTCAGGTATCGGAGGCCTAGGTGCTTAGAGTTTGGGGCTTGGGCTTTAAGGTTCAGGGGTTGGGGAAGTGTAGGATTTACCAAGAAAACACGAAAGAGCCTGCAGAGCTATCGGAGTACAGTGCGGTTTCGAGGGTTGTCTGTGTATGCAACTATGTGAAGTCATGATACCATTCCAGCTTTCGTGGCACCCCCCACCACAGCTTAGGATTTCGGCGTGCCTGGATTCGCAGCTGGAAACCACCCGCACCACGCCATAAAACTTAGAACACAACGACAAGAGCCCCGAATCCTGAATGCAAACCCAAACAAAATCGTGAACTCGATAGAACCTTCAACCCCTGAACCCCGAAAGCCCAGAAGCACTATATGATAAACCCAAACCTTGACTGAACCACTCACACTGCTAAAAACCCTCAAACCTCGAACCCAAGAGACCGTGTAAACTAACCTAAACCCTAAACCCCCAACCCCTAAACCCTAAACCCCGACCGACTCAACCCCGAAGACGCAAATAAAGACCCTAGAACCTCGGAAGACCCTCCACTAAGGAATATACCTTCAACCCTACGCAGCACCCCTTTATGGTTTCAGGCCTAACCCCTAATTGAGGGATTTTGGAGTCTCTGGGCCTGTAGAATCAGATAAACGAACCTTTAAGAGCCCTAAGCCCTGAAGCCCATGCCTGCAATCGAAAGCCTTCAACCATTTAGGGTTTAGGGTTTAGGGAAACTTCAAACCATAAACCCTGAGAGCCCTTAGCCCCCAAAGCTTGACGCCGCTGTGAAACCCTGGAAACCACGTTTGTAAAAACCTATACAACCTACATTAACAAACTGCACTGGATTCCTCAGCAGCCCCTTCATAATAAGGGTGCCCTTTTTTTTAATATTCAAGTTGAATTAGGAGACCCCAAACTAAGAAGGGCAACAGGGCTCTACTCAGGAACCTATTATACAATCGCTATGTTCCATACACCCACCAGAGTCCCATCAATCCTATTTAAAATTCCTATAACCTCTTGGGCTTGCCGGCACACCCCTTGACCTTAACCCCTAAAACCCTAAAACCCCGAAGCCTTAAATCCACAAAGCCTAAACCCCTAAAGCCCTACAACCTTAAAGCTTAACCTAAACCTTGGGTACTGCCCCCACCCTGTAAGTCTATATAAGGGGTCGTATTCGGGGCTGTATGTATGATATGTTACATGTTCTCTAACTGTTACAGAGCCTAAACCCATCAGCTCAAACCCTAACGCGCCTAAGCCTCGAAACCCCAAAACCCTAAAGCCCCTAAGCCTAGAAACCCTACGACCCTAGAGGACCTTAAAACCCTAAACCCTAAACCCCAAACCCTAAACCCTAAACCCCAAACCCTAAACCCTAAACCCCAAACCCTAAACCCCAAACCCTAAACCCTAAACCCCAAACCCTGAACCCCAAACCCTAAACCCTAAACCCCAAACCCTAAACCCCAAACCCTAAACCCCAAACCCCTAGAGCCCCTTGAAGGCCCTAAACCCATCAGCTCTTCTTTCTGGGCTTCCCGGCACACATGCCTTCATTAAGGAATATACCCTGAATTATAGCAGGAGCCCTAATATGACTTAAGGTATATACCTTAATTTAGGGAGATTGGCGTCCCCTAAACCCGAAACCCTATAGATCCCGTATGGGAACCCTTAAAGGAACCCTTATAGATCCCTTGAAGGGGCCCTAGGTATTCCTTAATTAAGGGATATTGGAGTCTCTGGGCTTCCCGGCACACATGCATGGCGCAGCTGGCGAGCTGGAGATCGATACCGAGCTCGGCTTCCCGGGCTCCTTTTGGTTGAGGGTTTCGGGTTTTAGGGTTTAGGGTTTCAGTTTAGGGTTTTGGGTTTAGGGTTTCAGGGTTTAGGGCTTTGGGTTTGGGGCTCCCTTCAAGAAACCCTTGAAGGAACGCTTACAGGGGCCCTGAAAGTAGCCGTTAAAGGAACCCTTAAGGGTTCTACAGAGGTTCCAAATGGGTACTATAGGTCTTAGGGTTATAAGGGCTCCTTCTTCGAAGAGCTGTTGTGGATTTGGGTTTAGGGTTACTTTATGGCATCTAACAAGGGTGTGGTTTACGTAGGGGTTTTACGATTCAAGGGTTGAGGCGTTTTTGGAAGGGCGTTTGGGCATAGGGTTTTGTTTTTGAAAGAACGGGAGGTTACGGAGAAGGCTCTAGGCTTTAGGGGATTGGGGTTGAGGGTTTAGGGTTTAGGGTTTAGGGTTTAGGGTTTAGGGTTTAGGGTTTAGGGCAGGAGGGTTGTGAGGGAAGTCTTTGAAATCCCAAACCCCGAACCCTAAACCTTGCCCGTGGCTCTAAAACCCCAGCAATAGCAGGTAGTGATCCTTCTTACTTCCCTTTACCCGCCCCTACTATCGGGGCCTGAATAGCTTGTGTCTAAATGTAGTTTGCAATGCATAGTACCCCAAAGCATTATTCTATTTAAAGGATGTGCATAAAGGCCTAGCAAGCTTTGTTCTATTGGGTTTATGGGTTTGCAGTTTTACGGCCTGGATGAGGGCTTAAGTCTCCGGATTGCACCAGCAGCTTCCTAAACTCCCTGCTTTGCAGCTCCATAAATCCTACTTGGAGAATCATGGGACTCAGCAAGTAGGGTTGTAAGTACCTTAATTGGGGTTATAAGTAAATATAAGTATGGTTACCCTATTTATAACCCTAGTTACTTAAGTCCCCCGACCCTCCAAGTAAAGACCGCATCTTGAACATAAGACCTGAACAAAAAGTCAAAAAAAGCACTAGACCCTGATGGTACCCTTAGAGAACCCCTGGAAAGGATCCCTGCAGTTGATCCTTGAAGGAAGCCCCCCTAAACCCTAAACCCCTAAACCCCTAAACCCTTCAATTAATCCTTAAGGGAACCCGCAAAGGAACCCGACGAAGCCCTGGACGCGGAGGCCTGAGAGGAGGCCAAGGCTTACATCCCAGTTGTAGCCACTCTCCTTGGGCTTAATATGGGGGCCTAGATAATGAGAGTAGGGTTCCTTGTAAAGGGCTCTTGAAAAAGGGGTCTCTAAGGGTTTCTGTAAGGCTTTAATATTATAGGCCCCTTTTTGAGGCTTTGGGGTTTAGGGTTGAGGGTTCCGGGTTTAGGATCGTTGGGGCTTGAGGTTTCTAAGGCTTTGGGGTTTAGGATCTTGGCCACTCTCCTTGGCGTCCCCGGGGTTCTTGCAGATGTGTGGCTGTTGCTTCTTTTGTTGCACAGGGGGCCTACGGTTGATGGACAAAATCCTGCATTACCCATTATAAGGAATATACCATAATTCCCATAGTTTAGGACCCATCATAAGGAATATACCATAATTCCCATAGTTTAGGACCCATCATAAGGAATATACCATAATTCCCATAGTTTAGGGTCCTTTTGTAAGGAATATACCATAATTCCCATAGTTTAGGGTCCTTAGGGTCATGCAGGATTTTGTCCATCAACCGTAGCGTTACTAGGGTCCCCTCAAAGGGATCTATGAGGTTTCCTTTTGGTTACTAGGGTCCCCCCAAAGGGATCTATAATTATAAGGGTTTCNTTTGTCCATCAACCGTAGCGTTACTAGGGTCCCCTCAAAGGGATCTATGAGGTTTCCTTTTGGTTACTAGGGTCCCCCCAAAGGGATCTATAATTATAAGGGTTTCCCTTTGGTTACTATGCAGGATTTTGTCCATCAACCGTAGGAAGCTTCAAGTTCTATAGGGCCCTCGAAGGATTCTGCAAGGGCATTTAGGGTTTAGGGGTTTAGGGTTTAGGGTTTAGGGTTTAGGGTTTAGGGGTTTAGGGGTTTAGGGGTTTAGGGGTTTAGGGTTTTAATGAAGCGTCTTGCTCTTTGTATTTTGGGTGTTTTGTGGAAGGGTTTATGATGGGCGAGGGCTTGCAAAGATGTTTATATGGGGCTTTGCGTTTGGGGCTTAAGGGGTATTTGGGAGTTTCGGGTTGAGGGTTTAGGGTTCAGGGCTCCGAGTTTAGGGTTTAGAATGTTCGTCTGGGATGGCGATCCCGTCAGAGTCCTGTGCAGGCCGCTCAGCAAGCCCTCACAAGCCCACACGGCACGAGCAACCCAGCCGCCGGCTACCAAAACTAAAGCGCCTTGCACCCAAATTCTGAAGGGTTTAGGGTTTAGGGTTTAGGGGTTTAGGGTTTAGGGTTTCGGGTTTAGGGTTTAGGGTTTAGGGTCTTCAATCCTACGGCCGGATACTCTACACAAGCACACCTGCAAATGATGCTATGAACACAGGGGCTCCTTCAAACCCTCACAGCTCACCCTGAAGTCTCGTGGAGCCATGCTGCACAGGTGGCCACGACCGTGCTGCAGGCTGCGACGCTGAGCCTTGTCTTGGCGATGCTTTAGCTGGTGGTTGGTACAACTAGAACTACTTCGAGGTTCATGGGACTTAGGCAGTACAGGTACAAGTACCTTCACTGGGACTCAAGTACAAGCACCTTCACTACGACCGGGCACTCGTCGGTTATAAATGAAGTTACCTTATTCATAACCCGAGCTACTAAGTCCCATGAACCTTCAAGTAGGAGCTGCGAAGGTTGTTTAGGATTTCACAAGGGTAGTGCGTCCTGCTCCAGTTGCAGCCATCGAGGTTGCGCTCGTCTTACTGACAAGAGCCGTCCATCCCTGTGACCACGGAATGAACCTGGGTGGAGAGGTCATCAATGCCTGCCATGATGCTCATGATTACTGCATCAAAATTGGTCTGCGCCACTTCCTGTTCCTTGGACAGCTGCGGCAAGGTCCAGGATCCGTTGCAGAGCAGTCGCAAACTCGCCTCCGTCAGCACTTTCTGAGGTTAAGTGTTTGGGGCTTCAGGGCTCAAGGTTTGGGGCTTCAACTTGGTGCTTTGGTTGTAGGGTTTGGGTTTACCTGAAAGATCATGGGACGTAGTAACTAGAGTCACAAACAAGGCAACCATACTTATAATTACTTCTATACCCCCGACTAGGTAGCTCTAACATTACTTACTAAGCCCCCCTGAACCCTACTACCCCATAGAACCCTTATAGTACCCTGATAATACTCGTCTAGAAACTGAAAAACCCCTTAAGAATCTTACTTACTAAACCCCCTACCCGTATAGAGACTAAGAAACCCTAAACCCTATACACTAAACCCCCTACCCGTATAGAGACAAAGAAACCCTGAAGAACCTTGGGTCCGCTAACCCGCCAAGCAGGGCGCATTGTAGGGTTTGGGGTTTCGGTCTAGGATTCCCAGGGACTCCAATAGCCCTTAATTAAGGAATATTCCTTAAATCATATTAAGGATCCTACTATAATTTAAGGTTTAAGGTATACTCCTTAATTAAGGGATATTGGAGTGTCTGGGTTTAGGGTTTAGGGGCTGTGGAATTTCGGGCTCAGGCTTTGGGGTTTAAGCCCGCAACCCTACAGCTGCAAGTCTACTCCGAACCAAAACTAACCCAAACCTCCGCAAGCTTCGAAAACTCCTAAGCCCAAACCCTTCAATCCTTAGACCTCTGCAAAACCTGAACCTTTCTGCAAAGGTACCGGATCTTCAGCTTCTGCATCTCCTTTGAAGGGCCCAAAAGGTAACCCTCTGGCTTTCAGGGCTTGGGTTTCGGGATCATGGGACATAGTAACTAGGGTTTTATATATATATATATGGTAACTAGACTTATAATTACCGCTAACCTGTTTTACGGCATTTATGGCTGCACTTACTAAGTCCCATGAACCTCCAAGTAGAGGCATATAGGCCTTTATGAAGGTGCTCGGGGAGGTCATGAGAGTGCTTCAGTTTAGGGTCATGAGAGTGTTTCAGTTTAGGGTTTAGGGTTTTGGGGGTTTGGGAGTTCGGCGTTGGGGTTTAGGGGGGTTTAGGAGTTCGGGCGTTGGGGTTTAGCTTTTAGGGTATCATTAGCCCTCATTCCTGAGCCCCAAACGCCCTAGACCCCAAACACAACATCCTAAGTCTTAAGCCCGAAACTCTACACCCCTACTGGGTTCTTGTTAATGAGTTTAATTTAAGTTACCATCATAGGGATCTCTAGCAAATAATATGGTTTCTCTATTGCGGTAACTTAAATTCAACTCACTCACAAGCACCCAGGCTAACCCTGATCCGCAACATCCCTAAACTGGACGTACTCCACACCCGAGCGGGCACCTTGGATTTTGAAGAAAACGGCCGAAAGTCCGAATCAGCTACCATGAAAGCCTGTTGGGGTACGGTACGCCCCAAACCCTTGTTCTAACTATGAAGAGCTCGTTAAGATTCCATATGGGTGGTTGTCAAAATTAGGGTCCCTTTTTGGGTACCCTAAATATTAGGTGCCGTATTATAATAGGGACCCAAAAAGGGACCCTCATATTGACAACCACCCATCTTACAACCGTAGTCTAACTATCAGGTTAGGGTATAGTATGCCCCGAACACTTTTCTAGTCATTAAGGCCTCTAAACTTAAGCCTTTTCGAAACCCTTATTCTAGCAATCCTTTACAAAAGAAGCCCTTATCGTAGCCCTGTTCTAGATATTAACCAGTAAGGGCACCTTTTTCCTCATATCCTATTAAGGAACTTCACGGTATCCTGAAAGGAGACCCGACTATAGAACCCTAAAATGCCCTTAAAGAGGACCCTATTATAGAACCCCAAAGTATGTATCCCTACAGGACTAAAACGGTAACATAGGGGCCTTAGTAATTAGAATGGTGTTTTTGTGTATATTTTTCATAACATACTGTAACAATAATAAGGAACCCAAGGGAATACCCTAAACCCTGAACCCTAAACCCATAGTACCCTTATAGGAATAATATAGGGGCCTGAATATCTAGAATAGGGTTTGGGGTATACTATACTATAATCATAATCATAATAAGGAACCCCCACAATAGTCTTGGTAATTATTTAGGCCCCTACTTGGAGGCCCTTTTGACTTAGTAAGTCTACTTAGTATCCCTTAGAAACCCTATTATAATCCCCCATAACCCACCTTACTGACCCTACTTACTAAGTCAAAAGGGCCTCCAAGTATAGTAGAAGGGTACCGCCAAAGGCCTCCAGCAGCAGCAGAGAGGCCGAGAGCTGCCGCGCCCCGCCGCAGGCGCTCAGGGCGCTGCCAAAGGTCACCACCTCAAGTTTTGGGGGTTTTAGGGTTGAGGTTTTGGGGGTTTCAGGGTTTAGGGTTTGGGGGTTTTAGGGTTTAGGGTTTGGGGGTTTAGGGTTTAGGGGTTTAAGGCTTTAGGGTTTTAGGGTTTAGGGTTTAGGGGCTTAGGATTTTGGGGTTTAGGGTTTTGCGGTTTAGGGTTGCTTCACGGGTTCATAAGGTTTGACGTATGTTAAGATGAGCTTTACGTATAGGGGTTTCTTATGTATTTCCTTCTACAGTTTAATTCGTAAGGGTCCTATACCGGTTGTAGAGGTCTAAGATTTGGGGTTTAGGGTTTCGCAATTGAGGTTTCAAGGATGTTGGGGAGTCGAGATCTTAAGGGGTTTTGCAGGTTTGAGGATTTGGGAGTGCGGGTTTAGGGTATTTTTGGAGTTGCATGGCCATTCTCTCTGCAACGCGCACGATCCCCGAGTGCTGCACGTCGGGCAGGGGCGCTGCGCTCGGGCCGGCGATCACCTTTTTTCACTGCTCTTCCGTTATAATGAGTTTCCAGACCAAACATGTGCCCTAAAGGAAACCGTAAACCCTTGACTCTAAAGTCACCCGGTGCACCCTTGGCCCGCCTAAGCCCTTGGCCGCAGCCTCTTCCAGGAGATATCACAGATCTGAAATGACTCTCAAAAAGCCGGTCGCTGTTCAGCAACTTAGATCTCCGATGGATGAATCGTCCTCCTTTAGACCTACCGTAGTCATGCGGATTATAATAGTGAGATCTTGCATGTTATGTTCCACAAAGACGGCAAAGTTGATTGATCAGGCCTCTAAATTATAATCCAACAGAGTACTTCGAAGCCCTTTAAAACTTCAATAGAGAAACTCCAAAACCCTTACCTCATGAACGTTCTTTCGGGTGTAGGGTTTAGGGTTTAACGTTTAATCAACCATGCCTTAAACTAGGTATCATAACCTACTTTCTTGTAGGCTCTTATTGTTAACCCTCATGCGGAACCCTAAACCCTAAACCCTGGGACCCTACGAAGAAGTAGGCTTTTATAGTTTTAGGTACAAAGGATGCGAGCGGAGGGCTCCGGGGTTTTCCGGCAATCTGCGGGCCTGAATGCTTAGAAGAAGATTCCTGTAAGGGTTCCCCGGAACCCCTATAGATCCCTTAAAGGAACCCTTAAAGGAACCCCTATAGATCCCTTAAAGGAACCCTTAAAGGAACCCCTATAGATCCCTTAACGGTCCCCCTAAAGAGGCTCTATAAGGAGTCCCCTAAGGGCTATCTGAGGGCCTCAGGTTTGCAGGACTTAGTCAAGGCATGCGTGGAGGATCACGGGACTTAGTAGGCAAGCTAGCCAGAGACACGGTTTAGGTTTTTTTTCAAGTGTAGTGGCTCCCTTTCTCCGGTTTAGGGTTTAGGGCTTAAGGTTTAGGGTGGCTACAGTAAGGTTATAAAGTCATGTACCATAACTGTGGTGTAACTAATTATGGTGACCTCGCTTATGACATGCATAACCCTCGTTACGTAGTCCCATGATCCTTTAAGTGCCCAGAGACTCCAATATCCCTTAATTAGGGAATATCCTGTAAATTACAGTAGGACCCCTAATACGATTTGAACAATATTCACTAATTAAGGGATATTGGAGTCTCTGGGTACCCTAAACCCTAAAACCCTACAGATCCCTTATACGTCCCCTTTAAAGGAACCCTATAGATCCCTTATACGTCCCCTTTAAAGGAACCCTATAGATCCCTTTAAAGGAGCCTTAGAGATGCTTTCAGGCAAGCTCTGGGGATGCAGGGGTGGGGACCCTGAGGATGCCTTTAAGGGCTCCTTTGAAGGGCTCTTTTGAGGGTGCTATAGGGTTTAGGGTTTAGTAGGTTTAGGGTTTAGTAGGTTTAGGGTTTAATAGGTTTTGGGTTTAGTAGGTTTAGGGTTTAGTAGGTTTAGGGTTTAGTAGGTTTAGGGTTTAGTAGGTTTAGGGTTTAGTAGGTTTAGGGTTTAATAGGTTTTGGGTTTAGTAGGTTTAGGGTTTAGTAGGTTTAGGGTTTAGTAGGTTTAGGGTTTAGTAGGTTTTGGGTTTAGTAGGTTTAGGGTTTAGGGGCTCCTTTAAGGGTACAAAAGGGTTTAGGGTTTTAGGGGTTTAGGGTTTAGGGTTTTTTTGGTAGCCCTTTGAAGGGCTCCGTTAAGGCTACTGTAGGGTTCCTTTTAAGGTCCAGGTAGGAGAACTTTCGGGTTCCAGTACGGGTTCCTCTAAGGGAGGGTTCAGGGCTTTGGGTTTTGGTATTTCGCCATTGGGGTTTCTTCGGCGGCTTACAACGTAACGTGTTAGGGGTCTCGGATAAGGGTTTCGGATAGACCCTGAGGAAACCCTTGTAGAAACGAGCCCCCTATAGCAACTCTATTTAAAACCTTTTCGAACCCCATTATAGGAGACCAAAAAGAACCTGAACAACAACTTTCCAAGGTAATATCCCTGCCAGGGATTAGTTTCAATAGTTCGAGTTTCCGGTCTGTAAGACCCCTCAACCCGCATATATCTTTAAATCCTAAACCCTAAACTAAATACTCGGTGTCTGAATCCCTTGAATTGCACAGAACTCGACACCCCGCAGAAGAAAACCTCGAGCAAAATGGAGGCTAAGTACTAGACGGGCTAAACCCTAAACCCTAAACCCTGAACTAACGGGCTAGGGTTTAGGGTTTAAGGTATGTAGGAGATCTCAGGATTAGCTTTTGCCATCCTACACCCTAAAAACCTATCTGGGAATTTCCGAAATTAGGGGTACCTTATTTTTGTGTCCTTATAATCAGGACCCTACTATTTAGGGTACTATATAAGGGTCCCCTATTTTTGGAAACTCCCATCTTGCAATCCAGAAACCATGAACTGGGAAGCCACCAGAAACTGCAAAACCCCCCGTTACATAGGGGCCTTAATATTTAGGATGGGGTTTTGGTGAAGAGTATACTACAATACTATACATATAATGAGGAACCCCTATTATGCAGACCCCTACACGAAGTGGGGTTTAGGAAAGTATTAAGGCATCTTGCTTAAAGCATGGAGTCTCTAGGGTTGTCAACCCCCCTGTCCAAAACAGAATCCGTATCTTTTTAACTAGGTTTCAGAAGTGCCTAAAGGAGTATGCTAGGTTTTTGTGGGGCTTCGAGTCATATTTAGACATGAGAGGAGGCATCACGAATAACGTTGCTACTTAGCCCAATGAAAGTACCACAGAAGCGTTCAACAATCTTTGTAAAGCCTTTACAGAACCGAAACAGAAACGCACAAAAATTGTAGAAACCAGGAAACTCTATGTTTCCCCCTAACACACAAAAGGCCCGAAAGGCCTAAGCCCTAAATCCCATATATCACGCTTTACGGAACCCTTGCAGGAACCCGTTAAGAAACCTCTCAAACGAGGCCACGGCCATGCTCTCGAGCCTGAGTTTGGGGTTTAGGGTTCTGGAGTTCCTCTAATTTCAGGGTTTTTAGGGCTCCTTTAAGGATTCTTTTAAGGGTTCTTCTCGGGTACTTTTGGGTTTAGGGGTTGGGGTTTAGGGTTCTGGGGTTCCTTTAATTTAAAGGTTTTCTGGTTTCGGGTTACGTTTTTGGGTTCTTTTACGGCTTCCTTTATGTTTTTGGTTCTTTTACGGATTTCTATATGGGGTGCTTTTGGAGGTTTCGTGTGCTTGTTTTGTCGGGAGATCGTCTGGCTGAGTTTAGGAGTTTCGGTGGTTTGAGGCTTGGGGGTCTCTTGGGGTTTAGGGATTTTAAGGTTTAAGGGTTGAGGCATGCAAAACCGGTCGCGAAATTCCACTAGCATTGTTCGTTTAGGGTTTAGGATTTGGAGTTGAGGGTTTATGGTTTAAGGGTTTTTGGGCTTGCCGTGGCGTAGCATCTAGGTGACAATATCTTTCGACAAGGCTGTGTCGAGTGCACGGTACTATGGCGATGAGCTGCGAAAGCCCTATCCCCAAAACCCTAAATCGCTGTCAATAGAAGGATTTTCCTTCTTTCTCTCCCACCCCAAGCCGAAAAAGGTGGCCGAACCGAAGAAAGCTACACGTTTTAGGGCTTAGGCCTAAACTCTACCAAAACGCGCTTTATTTGTTTTTTCTGCCTACACCCATTTCAAAAGATTCAACCGTCATATGGAATTGGTACAAACTTAAACCAAAAGGACTCCACCGGCCCCAAGTCCTACGCCCAAAACCTAGCAACACAAACCGATAAGTCGTACACCGTAAGTACTGAACCATACACCCTACACCAAACATCCTCAACCCTATTTATAAACCCCTAATCTCGAACTCCAGGGCCCCGGGCTGTTGCAGCGACTTTGCCCAAAGATGGATCCGGGCGAGGGATCCGACGGCGGCGTTTGCGGTCCAAAGCTGCCCTCGGCGGTTATCCACGCTTAGGGTTGAGGGCTATTTTGTGTTGCTATCACTACTTGACGACGTCATTACCACGATGTTTTCGGTGAACCAGTATGTTAAGAAATCTTATCAAACAAGAAATGAGACTCTGGTGCACGCCAAAAAAATGTTTGAGAGTCTCGTCCGGAGGTAATGGTTATCATCTCGTACCGCGTAATTTCATATTTCCATATGGGCAGCTACTTCAAACAGAATTTCACCGTGCAACTTATCGTGCATTTTGCGTAGGAAGGGCTTCCTTCGTGCGCAAAGTGCAGGAGGATTGTGCGTTTCGTACGCAAAAACGGAGAATCGGAGTGCATTTTGCGTAGGAAGGGCTTCCTTCATGCGCAAAGTGCAAGCGGATTGTGCGTTTCGTACGCAAAAACAGAGAATCGTAGTGCATTTTGCGTAGGAAGGCTAAGGGCTTCCTTCATGCGCAAAGTGCAGGCGGATTGTGCGTTTCGTACGCAAATACGGAGAATCATAGGAAGGGCTTGCTTCATGCGCAAAGTGCAGGCGGATTGTGCGTTTTGTACCCAAAAGGGAAAATCTGCAGTTTGGGCGGGAAGGGGCAAGGGCAGGGCAGGGGGGAAGACAGGGGAAGGGGAAGGGGAAGGGGAAGGGAAGGGAAGGGAGAGGCGCCGCGAGAAGAAAAAAAAACCCAAACTGTCGGCAAACGTCCAAACCCTTCGTGCTCGTGCTCTGCTGCGGTAGCATAGTGAGTAAGGCTACGGTTGCTGTTACCAAAGGTCCTCGGTTCAAACCCCCTGCGTGTCAAATAAGAAAGATGCTGAGACTCTGCTAGACATCCTGAATGTCTTAACGGCTACCCTCGATTAAGAAATGTCTGAGACTCTAGTGCAGGGATGTAGTTTTCTAAACATAAAGTTCGACCGTACTCTTCTCCCTAAGTTGGGGCTTTGTGGGTTTATGAAACCCTAAACCCTAAACCCCCATAGATCCCTTAAAGGAACCCTTATAGTACGCTTTAAAGGAACCCTTTAAAACCCCCAAACCCGTCTGCGGGGCCTTATACTCGAGGTTCCTTTTAAAGGGATCCTACAAGGGCTCCTGTAAAGGGATCCTATAAATGGTTTACAGGACGCAGTGGAAACCCACATTCGGGGCACTCTATCATGAAGCCGGCTTGGTGTCCGGAATCTGGGCCTGCAAACTGGGCCGAAAACCTCAACAAAAAGCTGCTTAACGGTCAACGTTGGTTGTGCCCGGCTCCCCCTAAATGATTGCACACACCGGCTGGACNACTGGGCCGAAAACCTCAACAAAAAGCTGCTTAACGGTCAACGTTGGTTGTGCCCGGCTCCCCCTAAATGATTGCACACACCGGCTGGACGCACACCTGGACTACAATGCTAAAGGGCAACGAAAATGGTTATCATGGGGCCTCCCCTCACCCTAATTAACATTGTAAAACGGGGTGTAGGGTCCCACGCATGATGCATCATGTAGGGGCCTTAATAATTAGAATATGGTTTTGAGTGTATATTATGCGAAAGTTATAATAAGCAGCCCCCAAAATAGTATTGGTAATTATTTCGGCCCCTTATAGTAACCGAGCATGCGAGCTGTAACCTCTCGACTTCTGTTTGCGTTCATGTCGCTTGCACCCTGCTGGGAGTTTCCGAAAATAAGGGGTATCCTTATTTTAAAGTCCTCATAAGAAGGATCCTACTATTTAGGGTACTACATTAGGTCCCCTATTTTCGGAAACTCCCAATCCTAAACCCTAAACAAACCCTAAGCCCAAACCGATTAAGACCCTCAAGGGCGCTATTAGGTCCCCTGTTTGCGGAAACTACCTGCTTGCGGTGGTAACTTGGTCGAAGCCCGGAACCCGGTGAACGAGACTTTTCTGGCTTTCAGGCTTATGGACTACAACTGTGGCATAATGTAGGAACCTGAATAAGAAACCTTGGGTCTTTATTAGGGTTCCTTCTATGAATCCTACTATATAGGGGGTATAGGGCCAGAGTTTCTTAATCAGGCTCCTACATTAGGACATGAAGATTCCAAGGACTGACGAGGACTGAAGAAGGAGTTTCTTGTGCTTGTGTTGTGATCGAAAGTCCAGAGTTGCGACCTGATGCGGCTGCTGCAAGGCTGCACACGCCAGCAGCTAGAGAAGGCAACTCTCCCTAAACCTTAAGTAAGAAGATTCCCCTAAGCCCTAAACTCAAGATTCCCCTAAACCCTAAACCCATAATTGCCCCAAACCCTAAACCCAAGATTCCCCTAAACCCTAAACCCAAGTAAACCCTCAAACTTAAGCCTTCAATCCTAAACCCTCAACTTTCAAGTCCTAAACTCAAGCCTAAACCGCGCGGCTGCTTTTTGCAGGCCTCAAAAGCTTAAGAAGATGCAGACGCAAGCTCGGATTTAGACGGCATCGCGCAAAACCCTCAGGGTTTAGGGTTTAACAAGGTACCCTTGAGCCGTGAACCCTGCAGCCCTAGCGACCAGACTTTGTAGGGTTTCGGGTTTAGGATTTTGGGATCAATTCTCTACGTCCCAGCTCCGGTACCAACTACCGGCTAACCCCTAAACTCCTAAACTCCTGAACCCTAAACCCGGAAAGGGTGTAGCGCCTATCAGATGTTGGACCAGCAATTTCAATCTTTTCCCTGGGGTTTCGGGCGTATCATTTTTTTTAGCACTGTCTTCAGTCATGATCATGATGGCACCAACCCTTCCCTTAAACTTTAACCTAAAAGCCCCAATAAACCCTGAACTTCGAAACCCTTATAGTGCCCTTATAGAGCCCTTTAAAGGAACCCTTATAATCCCCTTTAAAGGAACCCTTATAGTACCCTTATAGAGCCCTTTTAAGGAACCCTTTAAAGGCCCGCAACCTTCAACTGCTCTAACCCGCAAGCCCTTACAACAACCCTTTCCCAGATCTCCAGAAATCCCTTCCCCAAGGAACATACCCTAAATGACTTTCTGGATCCCACTATATTTTAAAATATATTCCTTAAATGAAGGACTTTAGGAAGATCTGGAAAACAGCCAAAGGAACCTGTAAGCCTAAACCCTAAAGCCCAAACCCTTCAACCCTGGAAGGAACCCTTAAAGCCTAAACCCTGAACCCCCAACCCCTAAACCCTAAACCCCCAAAACCCTAACCCCTTAAACCCCTAAATCCTAACCCCTTAAACCCTAAACCCTAAACCTTTAGGGTTTCCTCACCCCCCCAAAAGCCCTATGAACTCAGCCGAGTCGGCGGGGCGGTTCCGCTCCCAGCCGGCGCTGGGCTGCGAGGAGACCGACAGCTCGGAGCCACTGCCTGGCTTCCGGGGGAAGATCTTTAAGGGCTCCTTTAAAGGATCTATAAGGGTTTCTTTAAGGGGATCTATAAGGGATCTTAAGGTTTAGGGTTTATGGTTTAGGGTTTGGGAAATGTAAAAATATAGGTCTTTACGGGGTTTTAATCCAAAATGGCAGCGGATCTACAACGATGAGCTTTGGGGCTTTGGGTTTGGGGACCTGCTTTCGAGACCCTTGAGGACTTTGAAGGTCTTACAAAAGGTTTAAAACGGCTCCTTGAAGGTAATTTTGCGGTCTTGCTTTTGGTGTTGGTTCTTTTCTGGGGGCTCTCATCAAGGTTTGATAAAAAGAAACTCTGGGCGTCATGCTAGTTTTGCAAGGGTTCTTTCAGGTTATCTTACAGCGATTCTGAGGGGTTTGGGGTTTGGGAATTTAGAGTTTAGGTGATTGCTTAACGATTCTGGAACTTAGAAACTGCTTACAAGTAAGCTAACCGGTAACTCTATTTATAAGTAGCTGTAACCCCAGTAAAGGTACTTACAACACTATGTATAGTAGGGCGAGGGAAATGCCTGAGGTTTGTTCATAAGGACCCTTAGGGGGGTAAGGGGTAGGGGGTAGGGGGCCTTTATAACCCTAATAATGAGTTGATCAGGGTTTAAAAGGCTTATTTTAAGGGAGTATAGCACCCTACCCCCTCCCCCCTACCCCCCTAGGGGTCCCTATGATTTGTTAGGAGACCGGGAGATTTTCATGGAGTTCTTCAGCTCCCGCAGATCAAGATCCCACACTCTACACCCAACAAAGCTTAGGGTCTGCCCGTAGCCGAAAAGACCTACCTTCTTCGGGTTCCTGCTTATGGTTTCTATATATAGTTCCTCAAAAAGGTAGGTCTGTTCGGCTACAGGTGGGGTTTAGGGCTTCGGGATTTAAAGTTTAGGGTGTAGGGTTCAGGGCTCAGGGTTTAGGTTTGGGGTTTAAGGGCAGATGGAGGAGTCTCGAAGGCTTAAGGCTCGATGAGGCCTGAACGTACTGTGTCCGTCCGACACCTTACACTCTAAATGTTTCTAAACTCAGAAACCAAAACCATGAAACCTAAACCCTCGAATCCCAAAGCCCTAAACCCTCAACCCGAAACAAGAAAATGAACCTCCAAGTGATAGTTTAAGCAAGTTGCTTGTGTAAGGCAGCAGAATACTTTTCTGTTTTTGGGCGTTGGGCTGCTTTTGGGCCTTGGGCTGCATTTGGGCATTGGGCTACTTTTGGGCTTTGGGCCATGTTTTTCCTGACTTTGGGCTACCCTTGGGATTTGGACTGCTTTACGGCTTTAGGCTGCCCAGAGACCCCAATATCCCTTGAATGAATTAAGGAAATATACAGGGATCTATAAGGGTTCCTTACGGGCATTACGGAATATACCTTAAAGCTAAGCCTTAAAGTATAGTAGGGTCTCTAATATAATTTACGGTGTATTCCTTAATTAAGGGATATTGGAGTCTCTGGCTCATGCTGTTGCAGGGCAGACCCACCAAACCCGCTGTAGGGCTTAGATTTCGGGTTCAGGGTTTAGGGTTTGGGGTTTAGGTTTTGGGTCCAGGGTTTATACGGGGAAAGTTTCGGGCCCGAGGGTTTATGGCCGCCATGAGCAAACCAATGTTCAGCTGAATTGCTCAAGGCGCCATGCTGTGTAAAATCCTTAAGGGAACCCTAAACCCTAAACCCCTAAACCCTAAACCCTAAACCCTAAGCCCTAAACCCTAAACCCTAAGCCCTAAACCCTAAACCCTAAGCCCTAAACCCCTAAACCCTAAACCCTAAGCCCTAAACCCCTAAACCCTAAACCCTAAGCCCTAAACCCCTAAACCCTAAAGTTCCTAAAGGGAACCCTACAGACCTGCCCAGGTCGCAAGCCCGTGTCGCAGCGGCGTGGATCACCTGCCGGGTTTGAGATGCTTTTATATTTGAAGTGCAGTGGGGCTTTTTCCGCATGGTAGGTAAAGTCTCGACCAGAAAATGGTCTGCACCGAAGAAGACCCAACACACACACACACAGACACACACGCACACACACACACAGACAGACACACACGCAGACGCACACGCACACGCCCACGCCCACGCCCACGCCCACGCACACGCACACGCACACGCACACGCACATGCACACGCACAAGCACACGCACACACACACACACACAAACACACCACGAAGTTCAGGCACTCTGAAGGAGATTTGCATCAGGTTTTAGGGTTTAGGGGTTTAGGGGCTAGGGTTCAGGGATTTGGGATTTAGGGTTCAGGGCAGTTTGGGGTTGAAGATGTGTCCGGCAACCCTTGTCCTCAAATCCTAAAAGGCTGAACCCAAAACCCAAGCCGGAGGAAGGTGGCACGGGGAGGGTGAGAGGAGAGAGGGGTAGTTTAGTTTTGCTAAATGAGGTTCTGCCGGGGCTCCAGGACCGCTGCAAAAGCAGACAGACACAAAAGCCTCGCCATGCCAGCTTTTTTGTAAACCCTAAACCCTAAACCCCTAAACCCTAAACCCTAATAGTTGAAAGTGATAGAAACTCTCGTCTTGTATCTCGAGGCACCTCATCGGCCGCAGCACCCAGGGCATCCAGCAGATGAGTAGACACCTTGGAATCTGCGGGCTTTAGAATCACTGGTGTAGGGTTTTTTGCGTGTTTTAAGCGCTGCTTTTTCTACATGGGAGGAAGTCACGAGAGGCAGAATACGCCCTGGTGTGGGGTTTAGTGCTTAGGGTTTTAAGGCCTGGAGTTTGTCGTGGAACAGCGCGTAGGCGAGAGTATCTTGCAACAAGGATGCATCCAGTGCATCGCACTATGGCGATGAGCTGTGAAAGCATGTCTGCTTAGGGCTATTTGGGAGTTTCCGAAAATTAGGGTACCTTATTTTGGGGTCCTTATTATAAGGATCCTACTATTTTAGGGTACTATATTAGGGTCCCCTATTTTCGGAAACTCCCATTTCCTCTGTTCTCTCCCACCCCACACCCAGAGGCCCCCCAGTTCCGGTACTGGGTCCCACCTGTTAGGGGCTCAAGTGCCGCCCAGCCACAGTAGCTGGGCGACCTATGCCTTAAGTTTAGGGTTCAGGGCTCAGGGCTTAGGTTCTTAACTCCAACCCTGAAGCATGGAGGAACACAGTAAATTTCTGGGGCGAAATCTCCCCAAACCCTGACCCATGTCAACTTATCAAACCTATGTACAGTGCAGGCTACGGTATAAGGTTTAGGAGCTGAGGTTACACCTGATTTACAACTTACAAACCCCAAGCCCGAAGCCTCTTACAGAGAGCTCCCAACAAGTCGGTTTAGGGTTTAGAGTTTAGAGGTTTAGGGGTTAGGGGTTTAGAGTTTAGGGGTTTACGGTTTAGGGTTTAGGGACCCTAAACCCTAAAGAATCGCCTGCCACTGTCCTGCAGCTGCACAGGCAGCCACTGCAGCGCTGTAGCCCAGCGGCGCCTTCTGCTGTCGCTCCGAATCCCTGCTTAAAGGTTCATGGGACTTAGTAACGAGGATTAGAAATAAGGTAACCATACTTAAAGGCACTTATAACCCTGCTTAGGTACTTATAACCTACTTGCTAAGTCCCATGGTCCTCCAAGTAAGGGTTCATGTAACCGAATGGGCTCTTTTAAGAGTTCCTTTAAGGGTTCCTTTAAGGGTTCCTTTAAGGGGTCCTTTAAGGGGTCCTTTAAGAAGCAGTCTAAAGGCTCTACAGTCTCGAGCTGAGGGCTCCCCAATTAACCCAAATAGGTTCTTTTTGAGTGCCACAGGGGTCCTTTCAGGGGTCTATACAGTCTGGAGTTTAAGGGTATAAGGGTCCATGTACCCAGATAAGATATACTTTGGTGGAAAGTCAATTAGCTTCGCGGTTGTGACTGGAAAGGGGAAATTTACTTCGGAGGATTGTCGACGAAAGCATTGCTGCACAACCTACGCCGTTCAGGGTTTGAGTGTTTTCATGGCTTTAGGGCGTCAGGGTTTATTGGGTTTCAGGGTGTTAAGATGTTGAGGTGTCAGAGCGGAAGATAGAATGAAAGATTCAGATAAAGCTCAAGTAAGTATAAGTACGAAGTACGGATATAAGTACCTCAACTGGGGCTTAAGTAAGTATAAGTACGGTATAAGTACAGTATAAGTACCTTAACTGGGGCTTTAAGTGAGTGTAAGCACCCCTAGTTACGAAGTCCCACGAACCTTAAAGTAGACCCTAAACCCTTAAATAAAGCCCTATAGTACCCTAACAAAGGAGCCGCAAGCCCCTAGCTACTAAGTCCCATGAACCTTGAAGTAGACCCTAAACACTAAACCCTTACAGGGAACCCTATTATAGAACCCTGCAGCACCCTTAAACGGAACCCCATAAAGCCTGAGCCCTTTAAAGGAACCCTTATAGTACCCTTACAGTAACCCTTTAAAGGAACCCTAAGGTACCCCCACACCCTAAACCCTACACCCTAGTTACTAAGTCCCATGAACCTTCTAGCGGGGTCTGGAACTCAGGGGCTCCCAGAAGGATTGCATTTACAGGGGTTTAGGGTGGGTTTAGGTTTAATTGTTTAGGGGTTTGGGGGTTTAGGGTTTAGGGGTTTAGGGGTTTAGGGTTTAGGGAGGGGTTTAGGGGTTTAGGGGTTTAGGGGTTTAGGGGTTTAGGGGTTTAGGGGTTAGGGTTTAGGGGTTTAGGGTTTAGGGTTTAGGGGTTTACGGTTTAAGGGTTCAGGGGTGTGGGGGTTTAGGGGTTTAGGGGTTTAAGGGTTTAGGGGTTTAGGGGTTTAGGGGTTTAGGGGTTTAGGGGTTTAGGGGTTAGGGTTTAGGGGTTTAGGGTTTAGGGGTTTAGGGTTTAAGGGTTCAGGGGTGTGGGGGTTTAGGGGTTTAGGGGTTTAGGGTTTGGGGGTTTAGGGTTTAGGTTTTAGGGTTTAGGGGTTTAGGGGTTTAGGGGGGGTAGGATGCTTGATGGAAAGGAGGTGCATTGAACATCCAAAGATTATGGGCTGCCGGGTTTTGGATTGGACAAGGGTCTTACCATCTACTGCTCTATGACGTGACAAGTAAACCCTAAACCCTGAACCCTTAACTAACCCTAAACCCGAAACCCATAACCCTAAACCCGAACCTCGAAACCCTTAACGCTACACCGTTGCATGACTGTGCAGGAGCCGAGAATCGCTGCCCGGCAGCAGTGCTTCGATTCCACATCTGCGTAGATGCTAGCACGGAGCTCTTGCCGTTCTGCTACGAATACCACACGCATGCTAGCAATGCCTGGAAGGTGGAAGATTGACAGATAGGAACATATCTGCTAGAGAAACAGCGAACCCTCCACGGCATTGTGGATACTTCCACCACCGTAAAGATCGCAACCCCAGGCAACGAAAGATCCATCACTATGGATGGCAGCAAAAGCGAGAGATTATCTTGGATCTGCCGCACAGTCTTCAGCTCATGCTGCACAGCACTACTGTTACCACCAAAGCGAGCGTGACCCCAGGTCACGACCGATCCACTTTCAAGAATGGCAGCAAAAGCACCGTTAGTGGCTTGGAGCTGCTGCACATTCTTCAGCTGTTTCTGCACAGCGCTACTGTCACCCACCACGGCCAGGATCACCCCAGGTCACGACGGATCCATGCCCAAGAATGGCAGCAAAGGCTGCTCGATTGGCTTGGATCTGCTGCACGTCCTTCAGCTGCTCATGCACAGCACTGCTGTCGCCACCATTCGAAGCAGCACCCCAAGTCACGACAGAGCCATCGGAGAGGATGGCAGCAAAAGCATACGTGGAGGCTTGGATCTTCTGCACATGCTTCAGCCGATCCTGCACAGCACGACTGTCACCGCCATAGCAAACATCGCCCCAAGTCACGACAGATCCGTCGCCAAGAATGCCAGCAAAAGCACGTCCAGTGGCTTGGATCTGCTGCACAGTCTTAAGCTGATGCTGGACCGCACTACTGTCACCGCCAGAACCAGCATGACCCCATGTCACGACGGATTCGTCACTAAGAATGGCAGCAAATGCCTTGGGAGTGGCTTGGATCTGCTGTACATTATTCACCTGGTCCCTCGCAGCACTACTGTCACCACCAAAACCCCCCAGCTCACAACGGATCCATCACCGCGTATGGCTGCAAAAGCCAAATTAGAGGCTTGGATCTGCTGCACAGTCTTCAGCTGATCCTGCACTGCACTGCTGTCACCACCAAAGCGAGCATCACCCCAAGTGACTACAGATTCGCTAGCACGAATGCAAAAGCGAAGCAATTGGCTTGGATCTGCTTCACACTCGTTAGCTGATGCTGCACGGCGCAACTGTCGCCACCAAAGCCAGCATCACCCCAGGTCACGACGGTTTCGTCATCGAGAATTGCAGCAAAAGCGTAGCCAGTGGAATGGATCTGCTGCACGGGACCCCTGAAACAATTACCGTGCCTTTCATTAAATTTTCCCCAGCTCGCGACATATCCATCTCCAAAAATAGTGGCAAAAGCCCAACCAGAGGCACATGCTTCAACTGAGCGCATTTGCAAAGTCAATGAGTCACCATTCTGCACCTTGGCACGCCGGATCGGCAAAGATTCTTGAAGAATGCTTCCAGCCGCATCCACCAGCATCCCAAATCCGACTCCGAGTGCTCTCTGCGCCCGAATTTTCAGTGCATCCACATCCTCCTCAATCCGTGCTTCCACAAGAGCTGTCTTGCCACTGAGCAGGCCAACTGACACATGAATCGACATTCCGCACAGCGTGTAAAATGCGCCCTCTGCTTGCTGAAAGCTTTCTTATACGGAGCCATCAAGGTCCATCCCCAATACTGCAGTGCATGCACGTACCATGTTGGACACGATAATGAGCCCAAAATAGTAGGTTCCATATCAAGAACCCTAATAAAGACCCAGGGTCTCTTAATCAGGTTCCTACATCTAACCCCCCAAAACCCTTATAGTACCCATATAGTACCCTTTAAAGGAACCCTCCCCGAACCCTAATACAGACCCAGGGTCTCTTAATCAGGTCCTACATTATCCAGCGCACCCTCATTTCTGAACCCTCCATGACCTCCTAGGGTTCGGGGATTTTCTCTGGGGCCTAGGCCGACAGTGGCCTGCGCAACGTACCTGCCTTTTAAGGCTACGGCCGCTGTCTTTATCGGATATGGCTTACTTGGAGGTTCATGGGATGTAGTTATGAATACCTTTAGTTGGCGTCATACATGAATATAAGTAGGATTACCTTATTTAATATAGCCCTAGTGACAATGACTAAGTCCCGTGATCATTTAAGTATGGCTTAGGGTTGTCTCCTGGCAGCAGGCAGGTTGTATCGGCAATGAATCCCTGTCCCTTACTGTTCTCAGCCTGAAGCCTAAACCCTGAACTAAGTCCATACCCTGAACCCCGAACCCTCCCTAGATCCTACAAACCTGAATACCCAGATGAGGCCTGTAGCCACGGGCTACTAAACCTATAAAGGCCTAGGGTTCATGGTTTAATCCCGATTCGATGCCTTCATCCTGGACGTGACAAAAGCTTGACCCGATTCTTATGGAAAGCTGCACGGACCTGTCTAGAAATCAAACCACCCACTAGACCCGAAATCCAAACCCAAAACCTGAAAGGTAAACCTTAAAACCTAAGCTCGGAGCCTTGCATTGCCCCTAAAGTGTATGCCGTGAATCCGATTCTCTGAACCTTGCATTGAATGAGCTTCGGCTTGCCCCTAAAGAGTAAACTGAAAATCCTAAACACCAAACCTTGCATTGAATCTACAGCGTAAAGCTTACATCCTGAACTCTAAACCATGCAGAATGAGCTTCAGCTTGCCCCTAAAGCGTAAACCTTTAGTTCCTCAACTCTAAGCCTTGCCTTGAGTGAGCTGAGGCTTGCCCCTAAAGCAGAAACTTTAGCTCCGAAACTCTGAACCTTGCTGAAACGGTAGCCGGAGACTCCAATAGCCCTTAATTAAGGAATATTCCTTAAATCATACTAGGGATCCTACTATGATTTAAGGAATATTCCTTAATTAAGTGTTATTGGAGTCTCTGGGTCTAAAGCCTCAACATACAATCCAGGCTCCTCAACCGGCCTCCCAAGCTTTAACCCTACTAGGAGGGCCATGGTGATTGGAATAGGGCTTTGGGATACAGTATGTCTTCTATAACTACGAACATAAAAAAAGGTATTGCTAATTGTTCCGACCCCTTTGTTACATCCAGACACCACCCAATGTTTGAAAACGGTTTTTTCTGTGGCTTTGTTGTAGCATGTTTTTCGAGGGCCTTAGAAAGGTCGCATAAGGCAAGGTTCCTTGGCAATGCTAAGCCGGGTTACAAGCACTATGATTTGGGCTATGCGTAGATATAGCTAAACCAAAGTTACCTTCCTCTGAAGCCTGATTCCATCCAACTCAGTCCCCTGACCTTTAAACCTACAGTTCTAAGCCCTAAAACCTCATACCACGCATTCCTAGAACCCTAAACTGCAAACCCGAAGGAAAAAACACTAGCAAATCCCCTCCAATACAAAACTTATAGAACCCTTATAGGAACCCTTAAAGGAATCCCTTTTCAGAAACCTTTGGAGGAATAGAACCCTTATAGGAACGCTTAAAGGAATCCCTTTTCAGAATCCTTTAGAGGAAACCCGTAAAGGAACCCGAGTCGCCTTAAGGAGCACCACCAGACTTCGCGCCCAGTCGTGACGCAAGGCTGTCAAGGCAGCGTTATGGCTTACCTCATTAGGGCTTAGGGTTTAAGGATTAGGGTTTAAGGATTAGGGTTTAGGGATTAGGGTTTAGGGATTAGGGTTTAGGGATAAGGGTTTAGGGATTAGGGATTAGGGTTTAGGGATTAGGGATTAGGGTTGTTTAGGGATTAGGGTTTAGGGATTAGGGTTTTAGGGTTTAGGGATTAGGGTTTAGGGATTAGGGTTTTAGGGTTCAGAGTTTAGGGGTAAGGGTTCAATTAAGGGTTCCTTTAAAGGTTCCCTTTAAAGGTGCTAGAGGGTTGAGGATTCAGAGTTGAGGGGTGAGGGATGGTCCGTAAGGGGTTTATTAAGGGTTCCTTTCAGGGTTTAGGGTTTAGGGTTCCTTCCAGGATTCTATAGAGGTGCTAGAGGGTTTAGGATTCGGAGTTTTAGGGTTCAGGGTTTCAGGGTTTGGGTTTACCTCACTGGCCCAAAACCCAAGGGAATAAAAGTTGAAGCTTTCAGAACCGACTACCTGATAAGAACCCCAAAAAGTTTAAAAGTTGAGTTTACAACCAATAAGTTACTTGCTTTAGGGTTTCGGTTTTATCGGGCTTGGGTCTCTACTGGTTGGTATTGGGGGCTCACCTCTTGGGAGTCAAGGGTTGCGTATGTGCTGTCTGTTGTTGTTGCTTTTCGCCGAAGGGGAGCCCTGCAGATTGTAGTTTGAGGTTGAGGATTTAGAGTTACGGGCTGTGGGTCGTGGGTTTGGGATTCAGGGTTTTGGTTTGAAGGTTGCGGACTTACGCATTAGAGAAGCGGCGGTTGGGGATGAAGGGCCCAGGGCCAGGGGGGTAGAATAGGGGTTGTGGGGGGGGTTCCTTATTATAGTTACAATACAATACCCCCAAAACCCTATTCTGATTATTAAGGCCCATACATTAGAGTGGGGCTTTGGGGTATAAGAGAGTATTGGCGATACCGGGAAAGTCTTAGTACTTACTCTAACCTGTTTTATTCCATAGCGTTGCTGCACTGTCTCGTTGATGCTACTAGTAGCGTAACAACTACATTTATTCACCCTAAACCGTAAGCGCTAAACCCTAGTACCCCGTATGAAGCCTTTATGGACACCCTTAAGGTACTTAAGTAGTACTCTTATAGGCCCCTGTAGAAACCTTGATAAAGGCCAAATCCTAAACACCGAGGTGCCATGGAGGCTGCCAGGCGATTCCGAGGTTTAAGTTTTTGGGGTTTATGCGGGTTAAGCTTAGGGTTTAGAGGAAGTTGTTTTTTTTTAACATGTGGGTGGCTTTCAAAATTAGTGTCCCTTTTGGGGTACCCTAAATACTAGGTGCCGTATTATAATAGGGACCCAAAAAGGGACCATAATTTTGACAAACACCCATGTGATTCCTCGTAGCTTGTGCGAGTTACCCTCTTTGGGATTCATGGTTGTAGGATACCTTCAGGGTTGCTGCAAGGGTTCTATAAGGGTTTCCATAAGGGCTTCATACGGGCCACTACGGTTGATGATGTAAATCTTGCATTACCTTAAGGACCCTAAACTATGGGAATTATGGTATATTCCTTCTTATGGGTAATGCAGGATTTATATCATCAACCGTAGGGGTTTCACTTGGAAACATGGCAAGCTGTAGTTGCAATCTACCACGATACCCTACACCATGGCTCAGGGCCTAACGCCGCCTAGGTTCTTGCTATTTGGGTTTAGGGGTTTAGGGGTTTAGGGGTTTTTAGGGTTTAGGGCATATCGGTATATGTGACAACTAGCTCGGAATAATTGGAACAGGGTTTTGGGGTATGATTTCGGGGATGATATACTACGAACAAACTAGGGAACCCTAAGGAGCAGTGTTACTACGTACTCAGGCTTCGATATTACACTGTTTCTCCATCATGCCCTGCAACACGAGGCGCAAAATTTTGGGGAATCCTGAGCCCAGAAAGCCGAAACTGAAACTATCAAAGGCTTTTGGGTTTAGGGTTTTGGGGTTTTGGGTTTTGGGGTTTAGGGTTTTGGGGTTTAGGGGTTTAGGGTTAGGGTTTCTGAAAGTAGGGTTTCAGGCGTTTGGCGTTGAATGCTGGGCTCGGACCCAAAAATCTGTGCATCGGTTAAGACGGTTAAGACTTACATGTAACAATTTAGATCCCAACCTTACAGCACCATTGTAGAACCTCCGGAGACTCTTTTTTAAAACCGCTACACAGCCATGATAGGAGCTTTGTAGTACCCTTCTTTGGCCCTTAGGACCCTTGTAGAACCCTTAGTCCTGAACCCTGAACTTGGCCTAAACCCGAAACCCTGAACCGTTTACTAAACTCTTACCGAAGCTCTTAAACCCTACACCCTCCCTTAGCCCTAAACCTGCAACTTGGCCTAAACCCTAAAATCCTGGCCCTTAGAACCCTTGTAGAACCCTTAGCCCTGAACCTTGAACTTATCCTACACCCTAAATCAAACCTCATCTCCTGAACTCTGAGACCGCCCCTCCTCCAAACTTGCGGTCTGCGGCTGCTGATGAAGCGAGGAGGGTTGGGGTTTCGGGTTTCGGGGTTGAGGGTTGGTTTCGAGTTAAGGGTCGAGGGTTTAAGGTTTAGGGTTGAGGATTATGGGTCCTGGGTTTGGTGCTTAAAGTTGAGAGTCAGAGTTTGGTGTTGAGGATTCAGGGTTTGATTAGTGTTTAAGATTTTGGGAAAGCCCCGCTAAACATGTCATAAAGCAAAACTCCTGGAAAGCCCCCTCAACCCAAAACCTAGCCCCCTCCCCAAAACCCCTATAGACCCCTTAGAGGAACCTTCAAAGGATACTATAGGTGTACTAGGGTCCCCTTTAAAGGACCCCCACACCCGACACAACGACGCCTCGTCCGCCTGCAACTGCCGCAACTTCATCTCCAGGAACACCTCGAAGGACGATGCCTGGCAGCTCAATGGGGTTCAATGAGTTTGGGATTTAGGGATATTTTATGGGGACTGAAGAAGTGGAATAGTGTTCTTAGTCTTTCAAGGGGCTCTAGAAGCACTACGATAAGGGATACTGAAACAGAAGAGGGATTTGGGATGTGTTATGGTATCCTTTAATCAAGGGCCTATATACCCTGCACGGCTTTTAAAACAAGCGATGCCGTGACAAAGTTCGAGGTTTAGGGTAAGTTCACAGGTTTGGGGGCTTGGAGTTTAGGGACTCGGGGCTTCGGTGGTATGGGGTTTAGGCTTTGGGTTTTTGGGGTTTAGGATTGAGGGGGCCCACACCCTAAACCCTGAACCCTAAATATTGCCTCTTAGAGGGTGTCTTTGAACAGGGTTTGACGCTGCTTTGTGCTCGGTCCGCTAGCTTTTCGGAGTTTGAAGATTTAAGGCTTCGGACTAGCACTGGTTTAGGGTTTGGCAGCGTTTAGGATCTTGGGGCTTCGGGGGGGCACAAGCTCTTGGGGTTTGGGTTTGGGGGGTTTCAGGTTTCACAACACTTGCCAACCCCGCTACGGTCTGCTCAGTGTGTTGCTCGAAGCTTTCCGGTTGCCAGAACTCAGTGGGCAAGAAAAAAAGAGATCGGAACGAGATAAGTATTAGTATTCCCTTGTCGCCCCTCTACCCTAAACCCCAAACCCGAAGCCCTAAACCCTAAACCCATACTAAATCCTAAGGCATGTTAACCAAAACCCTGCTCTCATTGCCAAGGCCCTGAAGATTCAGCTAGCTGTCCGAGGGTCACACCCAAGCAGCACCGTTAGACAGAGCCGTGGCGAAGCAGTTGTGAGTCCGGACCTGCTGCAGCATAGTACAATATAAGGTTTAGGCTTTAGGGCTTAGGGTTAAAGGATTATTAGTGGCCATAGTATAGTACAGTATAGTATAGTATACTAGTATACTGTCACTGGTTCTGAGCCATAAATCCTGAACCCAGAACCCTGAACCCTGAACCCAGAACCGCAAACCCAAACCTGCAGTTCTTGAAACACCAGCATTAGTCTTCAAGATTGGGTCGCTGCATCTTGCGATAAGAGCGGCATATTTCGAAGAGCCGTCTACATAGAGTCTACATGACCACTCACCCTAAACCCTAAACCCTGAACCCCCAAAAAAACCCTAAAAACCGAAACCAAAAGAGTGTAGGGATTGAATTGCCCGAGCCCCGAGACCGACGCACGCAACTTCCAAGCCTGCAAAAATAGGGGCCGTAATAATTAGAATAGGGTTCCTTTAAAGGGATCTATAAGGGTTCCTTTAGAGGTTCCTTAAACCAGGATCTTTAAGGGATACTATAAGGGTACTACAATATAGGGGCCTTAATAAGTAGAATAGGGTTTTGGGGTATATTACACTATAATCATCATAAGGAACCTCCACAATGGTATTGGTAACTATTTAGGCCCCTATAGTACCTGGCTCTAGGGTTCCAACCCCTCGCCCAACCCCTTCCGTACGGTGACGGATTTGCTATGTTTATGGGCAGAGGGCTTTCTCCGCAGGATATTCCACAGATCTAAGCCCCTAAACCCTAAGCCCTCTTCAGAGGCTTCCACTCAAAACAGGCAAGCCTGCTTTCATGCGGCATCTTTTTAAACATTCTTGAAGCTGGTGCAAGCAACTTCGCAAGCAAGCCCAACAAGCTCAATGCCTCACAGACCCAGCTGATCCTGCACGGAGCTACTGTCACCACCGTGGCCAGCAGAACCCCAGGTCACGACAGATCCATCGGAAAGAATGGCAGCAAAAGCCCT
>BGNK01000106.1:373410-385278 GCA_003297005.1 Symbiodinium sp. clade A Y106 | reverse complement strand
GCAGTCTCACCATGCCAGCACATGTGCAGAGTGGCAGCTTGAGCATCGCCACCGCGCACCTGTGCCACTGCGTTAAAGCACTGCCCTGGCGCCAGAGTATTCAAGGAGGGGTCACCAACCATGAAGGGCAAATCTCTCGATGTTTAGTTGTCAACAGCTCCACTACGGGAAAGCCTCGAGCCCAGAGCTACAGGCCACATATAATTCTCCGGATCCCGGGCGTGCCCACGGAGGTCTATACGGTTTCGACATCTTGCTACTCTCATCTTTGGCCTCAGGATGAAGCATCTACATGATTTGGGGGTTCAGGGTCTCGCTAAACCCCAAGACCCCAGCGACAAAAACCTGAAACCACACCAGATCTGAGGGGTGTGCTGCTTCTGAGCTCTGTGCATCTCAACTCAGGCGCAGCCGCCCTTCGAGCAGGGCCTGTCCTGTGCGGCAGCCGAGGTGGGAACACTGCGGGATTTAGGGTCTAGGGCTTAGGGTTTAGAGTTTAGAGTTTAGGTGCGGGATTTAGGGTTTAGGGTTTAGGGCTTAGGGTTTAGAGTTTAGGGTTTAGGTGCGGGATTTAGGGTTTAGGGTTTAGGGCTTAGGGTTTAGAGTTTAGGGTTTAGGTGCGGGATTTAGGGTTTGGGGCCCAGGGTTGGTTGGCTTTACTAAGTTTCTATTTCAATTACTATGGCCCCCTATATTGCTTAGTTGCTGAGTGGATACACTTTACACTTTTTGGGATAATATTACCACCATAAAACTGAAAGTGTACACTTTTTGGGGCTTATGAACTCAGCAACTAAGATTGCGTCTTGAAGGTTCTAAGGGTTAGGGAGTCATTGGAGTTGCAACCCAGAGACTCCAATATCATTAATTAAGGAATATACCTTAAATTATATTAGGGATCATACTATAATTTTGGGTATATTCCTTAATTAAGGGATATTGGAGTCTCTGGGAAGATTTGGGATTAGTAGTTGGAGGTCCAGAGTGTGGTAGGGTGCGCATGCATGCCCCTAAGCTTTCTACACCTCCCGAAATATACACCCCAAAATAAGAGCCCTAAACCCTCAAAAACCAGCTAAAGCCCTAAAGCCCTAAGCCTTAAACCCTGCACCCTACACCCTAAATTAGTGCCCTAAACCCGAAAGCCCTGAACCTTACACCCTGAACCCTAAACCCTACTGTGCGGGTCTTCGAGGATCTTTCCTCGACACAATAAGGACTTAATAAATAAGGCCTATTTAAGGGAATATAGTCCCCTACCCCCCTCCCTCTTTGCCCCGCTAAGGGTCCCTACGGTTTATGAAGGTCTTATCAGCCTTGTATGCTGAGCGACTTAACACGAGATGCCAAAGCCCCCGGGCCTTCCTTCGAAATGGGGTTACGGTTACACCTTAAATTAATGCCATAGGGTTCCTTTAAACTACAAGGATTTAGTATAGGAGCCTACATAATTCTCGATACTATTTTGGTGGTTCCTTATTATAATTGTAGTATGAAGGACCCCAAAACCCCATTCTAATTATTCAGCCCCGATATTAGCCTGCGGACCAACTTCGCAAAGCCATCGACTTCAAAACCAACGCAGAGCAAAAATCTGAACAGACAATCCAAAGCCCAAAACAAGAAACCTAGCCGTTTTCTCCAGGCGGCTATCTCTAAACCGCAAGTCCCACAATCCGTACCTCACACCCAAAACTTAAAATCCTAATGTAAGAGACCCTGGGCCTATACCCCACAAAATACTAGGATTCATATAAGGAGCCCTAATAAAGGCCCAAGGTTTCTTAGGTTCCTACATTAGACCGAAAGCCTTCGAAGCTTGGATGTGGGAGGAGCTCCTGGCGCGTGTCAGCCACCTGCCGGCCGGCAGCGTGCCTCTTAAGGCAGAGGTTTGAAGCTTGGGGGTGTCGGGCTGAGGATGTGATATGTTTTGTTCACACTGTTGCAGCATGGGGTTTAAAACGCGGCTTGGCGTCAACATGAGAATGAGGATTGTCTGCTGACTGAGACTGAGACCCTGAACGCAGCGCGGTCTTTATGGAATGCAGCAAGCTTCTCGGTTTTTGGGGTCATAGTATCCGTGTATAAGTCCTCGTATAAATAATACAAACGGCCTTGCAAAGGTTCCTTTCAGGGTTCCTAGAAGCGGGTTTCCAAGTTGAGATTTCTTCGCTTGTAAGCCCTTATCCGATATCCCAAACTGCGGACTCCGCCCAACACAAGAAGACCCAACCTCCTACGACCAAATTTTGAACCTCAGCCCTAAAACCCATAAATCCCGAAACCCTAAGCCCACGCCCTCAATGCTAAACGGTCAACCCTAAACCCTCGGCCCTAAAACCCTCAACCCTAAAAACCCTCAAACCTATCCCCTGAACCCCAAACCCTAAACCCCAAGCCCTAGCCAAGCCCTAAACCCCATAGCCCTATACCGAGTGCTGCCGCCCCGCTTGCAGGAGCTCGCGAAGCGCGGCCTTGAGCTTGGGGAGGTCGCGTTGAGGGGTTCCCTTAGAGGGATCTACAAGGGTTCCCGTAAAGGGATCTATAAGGGTTCCCTTGAAGGGATCTATAAGGGTTCCCTGAAAGGGATCTATAAGGGTTCCTTTAGTTTTAGGGTTTAGTTTAGGGGTCAGGGGCTAGGTTGTTAGGGTTTACGGTTCAGGGTTAGGGATAGAGGGTTTCTTCAAGGTTTCCTGTAAGGGCTCCTGTGAGGATATATTGAAGTAAACTTTAGGGTTTTGGGGGCTTTGGGGAGCTGTGGGTTGAGGGAGGGAAAGGGTGTAAGGTTTAGGGTTGAGGGTTTGGGTTCAAGGGGAAGGGTGTAGGGTTTGGGGTTTGAGGGTTTGGGGTTTAAGGGAAAGGGTGTAAGGTTTAGGGTTGAGGGTTTGGGGTTTAAGGGGAAGGGTGTAGGGTTTAGGGTTTGAGGTTCAAGGGGAAGGGTGTAGGGTTTGGGGTTTGAGGGTTTGGGTTTAAGGGAAAGGGTGCAAGGTTTAGGGTTGAGGGTTTGGGGTTTAAGGGGAAGGGTGTAGGGTTTAGGGTTTGAGGTTCAAGGGGAAGGGTGTAGGGTTTAGGGTTTGAGGGTTTGGGGTTTAAGGGGAAGGGTGTAAGGTTTAGGGTTTGCAGTTTCAGGGCTTGGGGTTTAAGGTTGGGGCTCAGGTTTTGGTTTTTTGTAGAACCTTCTCCTGCTTTGTGAGCCCTCAGCATGCCGGAATGCTCCGATGATCTCCGATGCAACGAGACAAGGCGATGAACGCAAAGCCCTTAAAACCCTAAACCCTAAACCCTAAACCTTAAACTCTAAACCCTAGACCCTAGACCCTAAACCTTTAACTCTAAACCCTAAACCCTAAACTCCAAAACCCTAAACCCTAAACCCAAACTAGACGCCCCCAAGTCCCAGACTCGAACACCTAAACCCCAAACTCCCCAACCCTATCTAGACCTCCGACGTATAATTCTTCATTGCTGCCCTTACTTGCCGTATACCGAGGAATATGAGACCCCTTTAAGGAAGGGCATGTGGGAGGGGGTGTCCTCCTCAGCTCTTCCCCGCCTGCCGCAGAGGAGCGATTGCGCCGTCCACCACAGGCCGCACCATGTTGATAGTGCCGCAAGGGCTTGCATAGTTCAGGTTTGGGCTTTGGGGTTTGTATAGTTTTGTTTGTCTTTCACCAGGCTCCATGCCTGGATGGCTTACAGTATTACTCCAAATAATGATCATGATGCTGAAAAGGAGAAGAGATTGTAACACTCCACCAAAGACGGCGGCAGTACTATCAGCCTGGTGATAGGAGATACAAAAGACGTAAAGCGACGACAAGCACGATGCTATGAAGCCCTGCACCCTTAACCCTTTTCTCAGCCTGATTGTGCCATCCCGCCAGCTCTTCCATCGTGTGCGTCTACTTCCAGCAACATGGCACTTTAGAGTCTTGTAGGGTTGGGGGCTTCAGGGCGTGGGTTTAGGGTTTAGGGTTTAGGGTGTAGGGTGGGGATTTAGGGCTCAGGGTTCCAAAACGTCAGGGTTCCGGGCGGCTTAGTAACTTAGGGCTGAGGATTCAGCATCGATAGGGTCAGGGTTTTGCCGTGCAGGCTGAGTCTTCAGGTTTAGGATCCCGGGTCTAGGGGTTACGGCTTCAGATTGTTGTTTAGGATAGGAGTCGATGTCCGATATCTATCCTTTGCGGGGTGGTGGGATAGAGATTTCTGGATGCGTGGGTACTGGGTCGGAGTTGCTCCCACCCTAGACCCGCGACGCTGAACCATAATATCCCGTCTGAACATCGAAGCTTCTAGGGCTTACCTGTAATCCCTAAACCCTAGACCCTATTGTTGGATTAGGTGATAGGTGAACATTGAGCATTTGTAAGGCAGCTCGTCCCCGCGGCCGGCGGTATAGTAGGAAGCAGTGCTATCAGCCTTAAGCTTGTACCATAAGCATCAGCGCCATCTCTACAATCGCCACCGTAAGTTTCCTCACCATTTTTCGAATCTTCATAGTCCATCACGTGATCATAGGAGCAAGAAGCATGTGCTGAAGAGAGCTTCTGCTGTTGGATGGCATTCTTCTTAAGTTAGGCTGCCATCTCGTGCGTGTCGGAACAATCGGACTCCCATATCACACCCTCCCCCCCTCGAGGGTCCGATCCTTTGTCATTGGTCCGACCCCTAAAGCTCTAAACCCCTAGAAACCCTAAACCCTTACAGATCCCTTAAAGGAATCCTAAACCCTAAACCCCTAAAGCTCTAAACCCCTAGAAACCCTAAACCCAAACCCTTTGAGTTTAGGCTTTCAGGTTTGGAGACCACGCTCTCAAACCCTGGGGTTTTCGGGTGTGCGGAAGGTTTCGGGTGCACGGAACCCCCGGACCCAAGACCCTCAACCCTAGACCCCTAAAACCCCTAAACCCTAAACTCCCTAAAGCCTAAACCCCTAAACCCAAAGCCCAGTTGGCAAGGATCGGCAACTGGTACAGAAGTGGTTCGACAATGCCAGGCCGCGGCCGGAATTTGGAGTCCACTTCAAGGTTGAAAGGGTAGGAAAGCAACTTGATTTGGGTGCACCCTGCCCTAAACGAGCACGCATGCCCGAATAGTCTGCCGTTAAACGGAGAGAAGTGTTTGATGTCCTAGTCTGATCTCTATCTGGTACTATTTTAGTTTAACGCAAATTATGCCTGCAATGGATGATGACTGCTGCTGTTTTCATCGATACTGCTCGTATGTTCTTCTTCTCGTCATCAGCAGTAGTGTTTACTAGCAGCAACAGCAACAGCAACCGATACAGCAACGACAAAAGTAGGAGTAGCAACAGCAACAGTAGCAACATTCTCCTTGCGCCCTTCAGCAACCTAAACCCGTCCTAGCAGTGACAAAGCAAGCAGCGTAAGTGGCGATACTCGAGGCCCTGCCAGTGTAGCCGCCCGGGCTGCTGTGGTGGCGTCATGTGGACAGCAGTCCGCACTTCCTGCAACTTTGGGTTTTGGGGTTTGGGAGCTTTCTTGCTTGGGCTTCAGGTTTATGGTCTGAGAGGTTTGGGTCTCAGGTCCCTGAGATCAGAATAGATTGTATTCTTGATTGCCGTAAACCCTACACCCAAAATCCGTAAACCCTGAACTGAACCCTGACACCATCAATGGCAAAAGCCTATACCCAGCAGAACCCGAGCCACGGAAAAGCATCCGCCGCAGCAGCACAGTCGGTGCCGAGCGTTTTGTGCCTCCGTACGCGAAAAAAAGTAGATAGCATAACGGCCCAACATAAATTTTATAGGTGTTGGGCCATTATGCTATCTACTTTATAGTATAAAACTGGCTGTTAGTCCACATACTTTCGGGGTCCAGGTAGGGGTCACTCAGTGTTGACGGCGCAGAGCTTCTGGCGAAGGGCTCAAAGCCTTGGGCTCTCGGTTTAGGGTTCAGGGTTCAGGATCTGGGGATTAGGGGTTTGGGATTATAGCATAAGCCAGAAAGTTGGAACATGGCTTTAGGAGGATTAGTGCTAGGATCCCTTACCTTAAGGGCATGAGGATAATGATGTTCCAACTTTTTGGCTTCTACTATATAGGCTTTAGGTCTGAGGGGTTCTGGGGTCTGTTTCAAGTCCGAAGCCAAGCACAATTCTCTGGGCTTTGAGCTGCAAACCCAAAGCCAGAGTCCGAATCCTGGAGTCCCAAACTCCAAACCTGAGGCGCTTGACCTGAAGCTTGAAGCCTTAACCATACCCTGGACTGGGAGACAGGAGTTCCGGTGCCGAGAAGCACTTGGGACGTGAGGGGATTGTTCTCCAGCCGCTGGGCAGGCTCAGTCGCGTTGGATTGGGATCTAGAGTTACCTAAACTCCAAACCTGAAGCCCTACATGCTAAAAGTCCAGAATCTAGAATGTAGGCTGCGGAGTTTTGGGCATGGATTTGAGGTTTCTTGCCGAATTTTGAAGGGTGCAGAGGGTCCCATGGCTGTCCTGACTGCCGGTACGAAGAACTGCACATTCGCCGTGAAACAGCATAGAAGCTTCAGCGAACCGGAGTCAAAAGGGTTCAATCTTTAGGAGGGTTTAGGGTTTCTAACCTTGCTTGCGGTGGACGGTATGGCCTCGGTATGGTTCTCTCGTCACGGGCACAGAAGAATCGGTCTTACTTTTGCCTGTTCGCGTCTGTGGTGTGCTTTGTTGTTTCATTGTGCGTGCGTGTGCTTCTGCATGTTTGCGTGCATTTCAGTCTCCATGGAGCGGAAAATCCGTGTGTGCGTGTGCGTGCGCGTGCGCGTGCGCGTGCGCGTGCGCGTGCGCGTGTGCGTGCATGCGCTCGCGTGCACGCATGCGTGTGTGTGTGTGTGCGTGCGTGCGTATGCGTGTGCGTGCGTGCGTGGGTGTGTGTCTGTGTGTGTGTGTGCGTGCGTGTGTGCGTGTGTGCGTGCGTGTGTGCGCGTGTGCGCGTGTGCGTGTGTGCGTGTGTGCGTGTGTGCGTGTGTGGGCGTGTGTGTGTGTGTGCGCAACGGTAGCAACCACCGAGAGCCAGCCCGCTTACATGTGGTGCTTGAGCTGCTGCAAAGGATAGATCCTTCAGATGACACAGCCGCTTGCCTCATTCCAAGCATAGTGGCTGACGTTTTTGTGCGAGGATCGTGGTGCATCAAGAGTTCACCGAGAGAGTTGGCTGTACATTCCACTGCTGTAGCAGTACGACAACCTAAGTACAATAACAATCATGATGGTTAAGACTGTGTTCTTCTTCTTATGCGTGGTAGCAACTTTCATTCCAAGCCATCAGCTCAATAACTTAACCCTTAACTATCACTGGCGAGGTGTCGGCCGTTTCAGAGTGGACAAATGCCTTCACAGAACCCTTCTGGAATGGTTCGGTAGAAGCACTTTCAATCTTGACCCGCAGACTCTTGAAGTTCGAAACAAGCCGTGCATCAGGATTCACCCCGATGGCACCTAGAGCTTCGAATTCCTCGAAGTTGGCCCCTAAACCCTCAACCCTAAGCCCTAAACTCTGAGTCCCAAACTTAGAGCCCGATGCACTTGAACCAAAATTCTCCCGCCTCGAACAGAGGCCTTGGTGGAAACCTGCGGACCCTGTGACTGCAAGATCTGGTACCCACGCTTGGCCTTGATGTGCCTTGGTGCTTTCAGGGTTCCTTCAAGGGAGCTTGTATAGGTTCTATTTCAGGGTTTAGGGTTTAAGGTGCCTTGGTGGTTTCAGGGTTCCTTCAGGGAGCTTGTATAGGTTCGATTCAAGGGTTTAGGGCCGTTTAGGATTAGGGGTTTAGGGTGCCTTGGTGCTTGTTTTGGGTGCCTTTCAGGGAGTTCCATGTAAGGGCTCCAAGGGTTTGGCTTGGTGATGAAGGTGAAGAGAATGCTGGCCATGATACCCTAAACCCTAAACCCTAAACCCTAAACCTGATACTGTGATGTTTCTGGTAGTGAAGATGGTCGTGTATCTGCTGCAGCTGCTGCGCAGGAGGTTGGCGATGATGGAGGTGATGGTGACCCTGATGGCCACGACAAGCCTGCCTCAAGCCCTGCACACTCAAACCAAAGACAGTCAGGGCAAACTTGAGGCCCCAGTTCAATCTCAAACCCTAAGCAGACCTAAACGTTGCCCCAAAGACCTAAACTCGAAGCCCTGCAAGAGGAACCCGCTTTGAGAAACCTAAGCCCTGTACCCTAAACCTTGAACCCTAAACCCTGAAACCCTCTGTCCTAAACGCTGAAACCCACACTTTAAAGCCTAAACTCCAGGGTTCTCACCCCTTGCGCTTGTGAGGCCTGCTTTCGACCCGGATGTTGAGGCCCCGTCAGAGACAGAGTTTGGGTGTAATCCTGAAACCTTCAGAAAGATAGCCCTAAACCCTAAACCCCTCAACCGTAAACTCATATACTGGCACATAGCAAGAAGAAACATAGGACTTCGGGACATCGTAGACCATCTGAAACCCTCAGAAAAAGGTGGCCTTAATCATAAATGGAACGGGGTTTTGGCATATGGGGGGCCGATCGGAAATTGAGGCTGATTCTGATGGGCTAGAATCTGCAAGTAGCACTTCCAGAACCTAATCCCCTAGAAATATCAGGCCCTAACCTAAACCCTAAACCCTAAACCCTAAGCCATGGCGGGGTGAAGGGCTTCCTGCTTCAAGAGCCCACGGTCTGCCTGTCCACACGCTGTGCTGAGTTCTGGTTCTCGAAGCTATTGTAGTTCTGTAGTTCAACTTGCTATCACCATGAAAGTGTCTTTCTCTCTTCACTGTTTATGCATAGTCCTTGCTATGATAAACTTGATCGAGTTCCATAGTTCTCATCGCAATGACTCAGTCTAGGGGTTTAGGTCGGGCTTTCGTTGCCAGGACGAGCCTCAGTTCCGCGTGAATGACCATGTGGAATGCAAGATGCAGACGCTGAGCCGCAAGCATCAGAGGCTGCAGTCCTATACTTGGAGGTTCATGGGTAGTTATAAGTAGGGTTATAAGTAGGATAGCTGTGGTTATAACCTATATTAGGGGACTTATAACCCCACTTATAACTACCCATGAACCTCCAAGTAGCAGAAGCCAGAAAGTTGGAACATCATTGGCCTCATGCCCTTACAGTAAAGTATAGGGGATCCCGGCATGAATCCTCCTAAAACTATGTTCCAACTTTCTGGGGTTCACTGTAGGTCATAAGCCTCATAGAGCAGTGAAGCCAGTTGCCGAAACAGCTGAACTGCTGAAAACGCTCCATCGCAGCTATCTGCGAGTAGTTGGAAATTCAAACCCCCATGGGCCCTTGAGATCTGCAAGATAAGTATTTGATTAAGAACCCCCTGCCGCTTCCGCTCCGAAGTAGGGTTTGAGGTAGTAGGGTCCACATCAAGAAACCCGAAAAGAATGAGGGGTTTCTGAATGAGGTCCCGTGCCCGGAAGTTGCGGGTAGAGACCACAAAGAGAAGATTGAACTCTTGCGGGCTTGGGCTTTAGGACGAATGGTTTACGGCATTGGATGTAGGGCATGTGGAGTTTAGGATTTCGATTTTATAGGGTTTTGGATTAAGGAGTTATATTCGTAAAAAGGAGCCCCCCTCCAAAACAGACACTGTAAGCTTCTTGGGCTACCAGTACATGGTAAACTGCAACCAGGAAGCCTGCAGTAATCGTGCTCCATCTTGATCTTCAGTGCCTCGCAAAGAGCCAAGACCTGAATGCCAAGCGCTAATATAGAAGCCTGAATAATTAGAAAGCTATTCCTTATAGTGTCTTATCGTATCTATACTATAAAGGAGCCCAAAACCCTATTCTGATAATTAAAGCCGTACCCCTAAACCCTAAACCCTAAACCAAAAACCCTAAACCCTAAACCCTAGACCCTAAACCCTAAACCCTATTCTATTTATTAAGGCCCCTACAATTACACCCTCATCCTCGTTCGAAAGGACCGGCTGGGAGCGGGGGGTGGTGAAAGAGGCCGTGCACTCCAGCCTACTGTTTATGGTTTAGGGGTTGAGGGGTTTAGGGTTTAGGGTTTAGGGGTTTAGGGGTTTAGGGTTTAGGGTTTAGGGGTTTAGGGGTGTGGGGGTTTAGGGGTCTAGGGGTGTGGGGGTTTAGGGTTTAGGGTTTAGGGGTTTAGGAGTGTGGGGGTTTAGGGGTTTACTTTACTGTAAGGGCATGAGGCCAATGATGTTCCAACTTCTGCTTAAAGGATCATGGGACTTAGTAACTAGGGTTATAATTAGGGCAACTCTACTTATAGCTACTTATAACCCCAATTAAGGTACTCATAACCTTACTAAGTCCCATGATCCTCCAAGTACTGTGCTGGGCTGTAAGTCCTTGGCGTTTGGCGTTGAGGAGTGTTGATCATTTACCTATAGTCTCCATTGTAGTTCCTTTTTTTGGTTAACCAAAATCTCTATAAAAGGATCCTAACCATAAACCTGGTTAACCAAAAAAGGAACTGCAATGGGGACTCCAGGTAAGCTCGTAAATGCTTGAAGCATTTAACGGCAAAAGAAAGTTTTGGATTCAAGTCGGGTCTACGCTTTTTTCAGGGGACCTGTCCACGGGAATTTGTGCCTTTTTTTTCGCTTGGGCCTTTCCGACAAACCCCTAAACCCTAAAAACCCCTAAACCCCTAAACCCTTAACCCCTAAACCCTTAAACCCCTAAACCCTAAGCCCTAAACCCCTAAACCCCTAAACCCCTAAACCCTATCCCCAAAACCCCTAAACCCCTAAACCCCTAGACCCCTAAACCCCTAAACCCCTAAACCCCTAAACCCTAAACCCTAAACCCCTGAACCCCTAAACCCTAAACCCGTACACCCCTAAACCCCTTCGGCCAGAAGCCCCAAACGCGAAAAGCTAAGCCCGAAACATCCCGCAATCCTAGACATCTCCAGACTCTTGAAGCTGAAACGGTTTAGGGTTTAGGGGTTTAGGGGTTTAAGGTTTAGGGTTTGAAGCTGAAGCTGGTGCTTCGGGCTTCGGTATCTTGGCGGGGGCGGAAGGTCGTCTGGTGTTTAGAAGACTTGGGATTTGAGACAGGGTGGGAAGAACAGCAAGTATGACACCTTTGTAATATGCCCTACTGCAATACCCCACTCTAGTTAGCACCTCAAGTTGCATAATGCTATCGGTGTAACAACATCTTCAGACTGCTGGGTCTGCAGACCATATCATAGTAACTTGTACACACGACATAAAGATACGTTACGCTACGAGTACATTCGCAGAAAACAAGCCTTCTATGTTCTACGGCATCAGGATACCCTTACACTTTACTGCATTGCATACTCTACCCACTTAAAACTATACCGAAACCAACAATCTGAGATATGTTACCGTTACAAGACCAGCCCCTAAGTACTTCTTACGCAGACGGAAGCTCAAAGATTGACAAAGCCCTAGCCCAAGCTCAAACCCCGTTTCCGTTTAGTTGAATGTTCAGCCTTAACTGGGCTTTGGAGTACCATACTTTAATACTTGTTTCTTTAAGGAACCATTATGAAATACAAGTTTATACGTTTTTCTCCCTGGTGGCTTCAAAGACTAGTTAGCGCTTACGCTGCGCTCAACACCGAAATCCGAATGACGAAAATCACATTCCAAGGTCGCCAGGGTTGAGGGCCTGCAATGGAGTGTTTGCTTATGGTTTAGGGTTTAGGGTTTAGGGTTTAGCCTTCCGACCCAGCGTCCTGCCGCAGACCAGCGGGTGGGGCGCGCATCGTTTTTTACGAGGTTTTGTGGTTGCAGAGGCACGAAATCGATGAGGCCTCCGGTATTTTGGGCTCCAGGCCTTCGGCCCTTCCGTCGATGTAGTGTCGCAGCATCCATGGCCCCAGGATGATAACTTCCGTGCTACCAGCACATCCACTGTCGCAGCATCCAT
>BGNK01000106.1:342396-362690 GCA_003297005.1 Symbiodinium sp. clade A Y106 | reverse complement strand
CGTGGGGCCGAGGTAAGGTTGCGTGGGGCGGAATGGGGTTGAGTAGGGTTGAGTATCATGGAACTGACGCCGAAGCTAGTCTAACTTCTGGGCGCCGCCCCAGCGGGGTCGGCGGATATCCCAAACCAGGCGCTCCTATTAAACATCAACCTGGAAGCCCCGAGAAGGCAACCCCGACACCTCCAAGCCTCATGAAACCATCCCTTAGAGGAGCCCCTAAAGGAACCCTCAAAGGAACCCGTAAAGGAACCTTGAAAAGAACCCTTAAAGGAAACCTTAAAGGAACCCTTAAAGGAACCTTTAAAGGAACCCGTAGGGGAACCGCTAGAGGAACCCATGAAAAAAGACGCCACGAGGTGGCATGCTGATTTTCGCGTTGTTGCTGTCGCTGATCACCTCCAGTTTCGAAGAGTTCCTCTGGCACTTGCGTCACGGTTCCATCCCGGTGGTGGAAGGCCGTTTTCTCAAGGCTTTAGCAATTAGTTTACGGCAGCGATAGTGAAGGCACTGTATGAGGGTTATCCTCCATTCCAAGGTTCTCGCAGGTCCGCAGTCCTTGAATGACGCACAAAGTCCCGCCAGAACACCCTTCATATAGCCTCAACAATCTGAATAGGGTTTTGGTGTGTGTGTGTGTGCGCTGTAGCATCATCGGACGGGGTCGATAAGGGATATTCTTGCTATTGCTTAGACCATCTCAGGGCTCACAAAAGCTGTAACTGGCCCTTTCTCTTCGGGTTGCTGCCAGGTTTTTGGGGTGTTGGGCCGCACTTTTGAAGGTGTAGGTTTTGGCCCATGTTTTTCGGGGGCCCGTGATCTCTATTCGGTGAGGTTTTTTATTCGTATCTCTAGAGGGACACCACAAACATACCCTCACCAATGTTACAAAGGAGCCCTAAGCACATTCGCAAAAGCTCTACTTGCATGTAAGCCCTACCATATCAGGTTGTATTTCAGGACCCAGAGGACCTGCGGCAAAGTAGGTTACAGCACATTGAGGCAGGCTTCTGCGAGCAAGTTCTTCCTGATCTTCCTTCCCCACAGGTGACCACATCGTCATTCTAGGCTACGACTCCTCGGCTGTTACCATGATCGAGGAGCACCGGTGCTGGAATCAGATCTGAGGGTTTAGGGTCTGGTACATCTCATCCCGAAGCTTGCCCTCGTCCTGAACCTTGAACCCGAAAGAAAACCTAAGGCGTGAGAGGATTGGGAGTTTGTTTATGTTTGGGCCTTGCGAGCCCCGAAGACATGTGAGGCTATTGGGTAAAACTGAGTGTTTGCGAGAAACAGCCCAGACGGCCCAAATAAGGATTATACCTAAAATCGCGGTATGAAGTTTTACCATGATGATGATGATGATGCTGATGCTGCTGATGCTGACGCCGTTGGTTCTTATCATTATTATGATTAACACTCACTAATACTGTATTCATTCACTTTGTTATCAGTATCATTGCTATTATGACCAATAGTTTAAGTAAGCAGTATTGAGTTCGTTTTGACAGGAGCTCTGCAGTGCGATGGAGCAAAGCGGTGGGGGGCTGATCGCCATCCTTTCCTGCCAGGCACAAGCCAGATGCGAGGAGAGAGAGAGAGATATATATATATATAGAGAGAGAGAGAGAGAGAGAGTCCAGAGACGCAGATACATATGGCCTTTCTAAGGGCTTCCAGGATTTGTGGTGCACTTTATAATGTTTGGTTCAAAATACGCTTTGTTTTTGCCGGGGGTTATGAAAGCTTGGATCCACAGTTGGCATTTACGGAAGGGTGTCTACTAAGGAGGGGCCTGCATAACTTGGAGGATCATTGGGTATTGGGGATATAATTACTACAGTATAGTACAGCTGGAAAATGGAGGTAGCACATACGGTTCTGAGTGCCTTAGTTGGAGCTATAAGTAGCTACAGCTGTGAATACTCGTGCTTTTTTCCTTACTTACTATATAAGTTACCTGGTCTAAGGACCGGTTGAGAGTTCAAGCCTTTGGGGTTTTGGGCTCAACGCTCCGGCAGGTTGGGATTCAGAGCTTCGGGGGTTGGGCCTGCGAAGTCCTGAGCCGTATTCCATTGAAGATTAACTCGGCTTTGGGCTCTAAACAGCAGCTTGGTCAGACCTGGAGAGACAATGGCATCCTGCAAGACAAAATCTGACAATTGGGGTCCATCTTCTCTTGCATGAACAAATTGTATGAACAATTATTAGTACAGTCACCATCATACGATCATGCTTCAGCCGAGCCCTGAAAAGACCCCTTACGGAAACTAGGGGACAGCGGAGACTGCGTAAACCCTAAACCCTAAAACCCTAAACCTTCCAAGCCTCAGGGCAAAGCCGAAGTCGAGCACAGCATCCAGGAAGCGGGCATCAATCTGCCGCGTCCTCGGAGCCCGAACCATAAGCTGCCAGAGCTGCGGTTCAGGGTTCAGGTTGGGTGCAGGTTAAGGTTTAGGAGTTAGGGCTTACCATGGACCCCAAAAGTATGTAGAATAATAGCCTTTTAAAGGTATTGGGCCATTATTTTACCTATTTTGGGGGGTTTAGGTAGGGGCTAAAGGGTTTGGAGTTTAACCTTCTCGGGTTTTTCTTCTCAAGGGCGTTGAAGTTTCGATGGTTGGATTTGGCGCCTAGGAGTTCTGTGCCCCCTTGGGGGTAACCCCCCTCGGCTGAAACCACCAAAACCGTAAGCCTAAAGCAAAAAAACATGAAACCGGAAGCCCAAACTCTGGGCTCTTTTGAAGGGCGCTGCACGTAAGTTACGAATCAGGGCAGAGCATAGTTGACTAAGAATCCCTAGTAGGGTGACTTGAACCCCTATCATGGAACTCTACCAATATAAATCATTGGGGGTTTCCTTTTTATAAGTATAGTATAATGGGCCCAAAAGCCCTATTCTAATTGTTATGACCCCTACATTAGAACCTTTAAGAGCGGTGTTAAGAGCCTCGGAGTGGAGCCCTCAGTCGAGGGTTTAGGGTTTGTGAGAGCTCCCGCCAGTCGAAACTCCGAAGTGGTGGTCCGATCTGGACAGCCGAGCAGTGAGGAGGACTGTGAAAAAGTTCAAAAGAAGCTTGGGTGTTTCTTTAAGTGAGGGACCTTCGTTTAGTGGCCCTTACTGATTACTCCCTAAACCCTAAACCGTTGAAGAGATTGGGGCCCACTGCTTTCTCAAGCTACCACTTGTGAAAGCTCAGGGCTTGGAGGTTTGCTGATTTAGGGTTTAGGGTTTAGGGCTGATCATTTGCAGTTTGGGGCTCAGCTTCTCGACGCCCAGGTTCCTAGAAGTCTACTTCCGTGTTGACGGTGGTTCGGTTTGCTGTCTGTCACAGTCAACCCCGAAGCCCAGAAGCCCTAAACCGAGAACTTACTATAGGGGCCTAGATAGTTACCTATACTATTTTGGGGGGTTCCTTATTACAATTATAGTATAATGGGCCCCAAAACCCTATTCTATTATTAAGGCCCCTATAGTACACGCCCTACACGGTGAAAAGGCACATAAGCAAACATTCGGATAGGGATCCACATCGGGTTTAGGCTTCAAGGTTTGGGGTTTAGGGTTTGGGTTTAGGGATTTTGAATCCCCAGAAAGCCCAAAAGCGAGAGGATCTGACCAGAGTGGCGGCGTGGGCCTCGAGCTGAAGCTTCCTTGGTTGAAGCGGTCGGAAGAGCTAGTAATCGTATTCCATGAGTTCGTACTACTGCTACTATATTGCACTGAGTGCCGTCGTTATTACACAGAGACATAGAATGTATAACATACCGAAAAACATGTTTCTAAGAAATAAGGGTTTGGAGACTCTGGATGTCAAGGGTTTGGTTCCGTTGTCGGTGGCTTTGTGCTCTTTTCCTACCATGGCGCTTCAAGTTGTGTTTGGAGTTTAAGGTAGGAGGTTTAGGGATCACGTTTTACATAGGTTGTAGGAGGAGTTCCGGGACTTGTCAGCGAACTCGAGGGGCCCACTTCGCGTTTCAATTGTTCCACTGGATAGGTTCTTTGTGCGTCTCTGAGTCTTCGGCAGAGAGCACTGGCTCGGTCGCCAAAGCTTTTTGCCAAGCGCATCCGCAGAGCCTCGCGTCCATTTGCGAGCGCACGCTGCTCAAGAGCTACGGCATGAAAGGAGATGGATCGGATGATATTTCTCTGCAGCGATGTCGGTATGAATTCTTCGGCAGCGTTGAACAAAAAAATCCACGTGTCAAAGCGTTGTGCTTGGTGTTTGGCTCGGGATCTAGGCAAGATTTGTAGGAGTTTCATAAAGCAGAGGACCTAAAGTACGGACCCTACAGCAGTAGCTCAGCTCAGTACAAAGACCCCTGGTGCGGGTCACAATCTTCAAGTCTTCAAGACACCCAGCCCCAGCCGAACCCTACGCTGGCCGACTTCGGCCTCTCCCGCAGAATCAGCATCAGAGGCACATAGTGTTGTCGGCACCAGAGGCTACATCGCACCGGAGATCGAGAACATAGTAGTCTGGAGCCCAAAAGCCGACGTTTTCAGCACCGGGGCGTGCCTAATGCGCGGAACTCGTCATGGAATACCATTGAGGCGTTAAGGGAAGAAGTTGTTCGCCAACGGGGCAGAAACATGCTGCTATTCCTTGAGGCGGCTAAAGAAGCCGAACCGCTGGAGGAGCTGGATACATGCCAATCCCTACCTCCGCACCGGTCGAGCATGCGAGGTGCCCCCAGGTTCCGCATCATGGGCTCCAAGTGAAAGGATTGACTGCGGAACCCCCACTACCGCAAAGGCTACAAAGAGTGGAAGGCAGGAGCACTTGGTGATGAAATGGTGGGCTTTGAGGTATGGCCCTGAAGGTATGGGAGCGTTTTGGCACTTCATGGCTGAGCACTACGAGGAGGTCCCCACACTCGACGAGTGCGGCAGCATCGACCCTCGCCAGGCTCTGGACAAGCAAGCTGCCGACACCTGCCTGGAGACTGTTGAGACGGGGGAAAGACGGGAGGTGCCACAAGACGATGAGGAGACCCTGGTGATCAAAGACGAGTGCTACCACGAGGGCAGACGCTCAGAACTGCACCAGAAATAGCACGAGGGCATGATCCAGGACAAGGAGGTCATCGAGGAGCTGGGGTCGGACATGGCATGGAGAGACCGCTCAGTGACCAGTGAAAGCAACGACAGTTAACCCAGAGCAAAGACCAGTAACCCATCCTGAGGTGCCAATACTATTTGTTGCTTTATCGTCGGCCTTTGCTCGGGGCAGCTGCGCAGTGGTAGAGCCTGCAACGCTTCAGTCCCACAGGTGCAGGCGAGTTGATTTAACCCATCTTCTTACTGATACTAGTCGGACCATAGCTGCAACCTGGGACGCGGAGTCTTGTGCAACATGCAGGGCCCGGGGACTACAATCTGGTACAACAGTCGTGTGGTGTAGTGTTGGTTGCTTGGTGACATGGCCCAGCAGTCCAGCGGATATACTGGCAGAGTTCTCTACATGCCTGTCGATGCCCTGATGTCTGCTCGACACTGTCGCTTGAGTCTGATTTGTAGTTTTTTTGCGGTACCTTCGCTTGAGGGGGCCGTAAGGACATAGTATGGGGTCATTCAGGTGGTGTTGGTGGTGAATCCCACAAAAATCGACCCGTGCCAATGCCTCAGCCTGTAAGGCGTTCCGGATACGTGAGACCTTCATGCAGACGGAAAAGGGGTGCCAAAAAAAAAAACCTACCCTAGACCTTTAAATGGAACCCTAAACCACCCTTGAATCCCAAATCCCTGAAGCCCTAGACCCTGAATCCAAAGGGGCCATCGCCTCTTTTGTAGGGTTTTGTAGGGTTCGAGTCCAATGGCCAAAAACCATATACAACTGATCTCCCAGCACCCGAAGAGAGGAGATGATTATCTAATCCCTTCGGGTTCCTCATTAAGTAGAAATATACACCTTATTGAAACTCATCCTTAGGGTTCCTTATCATAGAATATGTATATATATATAATATACATATAGATAGTACTATAACCCCAAGATTGTCCGGTAAGCCTCCGCATTGGATTTGGACGACCGCAAAGTGGGTGTCCCAAACCCTCAGCTCTTGCGTGCGGAACATACGCAGGAGGTCCTCATTGTTAAAAGTTCAGGGCTTAAGGGGGATCCCTACTATCACTGAGGGAAGTTTGCTGGTTGAAGGGATTTTGGAGTCTCTAAGTGCAGGTTGAGCATGGGCTGGGAGGGATTTCGGTGGCAGACAGTGGCAAGCTTCTTGACCCTGAACTGTAGTTTAGACTTCCCCAACCCTAAACTCCACAATAATTGTACAGTCCATCCAACACCAGAGGTACAGACAGCACGTCGCATCGTGGTGCTGGCCAACAAGAAGCTCTGTCGAGAGGAGTTCGGCTCATGTGCACAAACTACCCCAGAGTATAGCTTGGGGTCTCTATCAGTCCAAGATTTACACGGCCAGAGCTGAAACCTTTTTCCGCTTTTGGTGTAGACACTGTGGAAGTTTAGGGGGATAGTGCGAAGACAAGCTTTGGGCTTGAACCAACTAGGCAATTTCCCTGTGTGGGGTTTCGGGTCTGGGGATTCCGCGCTAGGGTGAGATACCCTTTGCCACAGACTCCACTATCCTTCCATTCGAGAGAATCCATAATCTACCAGCTTGGGCATGGTCTAGTAGGGATGGGTTGGGATCCTGAGTACTGGTTGCGGGATGTTGTGTGGTTCTTGAACCCCTTGCAAGCACCGTAAGGCTTAGGTATTTATGGCTCAGGGGTGTTTGGGATTGCAGTGTCATCAGCAACTTCACACGTACTACTTCTGCCTGCAGCATGAATTAGAACAGTAGGAGTGGACTTCAATTTCTAAACAACCCAAGAGATCTACTGGCCTGGAAGTGTATTAAAAACCTGTGCTGTGCCAAATCTTCGACCATGAATGCATACCTTGCAGTCCGAACCTGCAACCTCTCGAAGAAGTAATAAGCCCGATCGAGCCCTTATGGTGCCTTTTGAAATCTCGAGAACCCTTTTAGAAGCCCAGAAATCCTGCATAAAGCCCCGATGTCAATACAATTCTTAAACCCATAAGCCCAGATCCTACACCCAGAATCAGAACCTATAAAATTTAAGACAAGATTAAGCCGTAGCACTGGGGATATTTTCCGATTGCCATCCTAAGCTTTCAAGCCCCAGACTCTATTCTCCGAGTCTTAATATATCCGTGAAGCAAACCTTAAAATTCAGGAGGCCGACTGTCGGACTTTGAACGTCCTCCTGGCTTTGCAAAGCTTGAAGTACTCGCACTCGAAGGAACGCACGTGGGGTGTTTCAGGATTCCTTTTAAGCGTTCGTTTAAGAAAGGGTGTGAGGATTTGGTGTTTGGGATGTTCATTTTTGTTTTTCAGGATCGGTTTAGTGCTTGAGCTGGTTCAACATAGGGCTGGGGGTTCCAGGTTAGGCCTTTGTTTTGTTTTGGTTTTGCGGCAAGGAGGCTTCGATTTTCGGGGGCAGCCCGGGCCATGTGCTGGGAAAAAGCAGCTGTTAAAACGATAACCCAAGACTCCTCCATGGCGGTGAACAAAATCCGCGAGTCCACTCAGGCAGGCGGTGACTATTGTTGGACCACACTATCAGCTGGCAGGTTGGGGTGGTTCGTGCAAGCCGGGAGACGCCAACAAGCTGAAGCTGGTCGAATCAATCTGCCGTTGCTGCCGATTTTGGCTCCACATAGTACTGCAGGGAGCGAGCGCGTTTGGCCTTCGTGTCTTGAAGTCGGGGGCCAGGTACGTTGTTATAGAAGGTATCTCTCTCTCTCTCTGTCTCTCTCTTCGTAACTTGGTGGCGTCGCTCCGTCCGTGGGAAAGCAGCAGGAGTCATCGTTTCGGTTCTAGCATGTTTGCGTATAGGAGCATGGGAGGTCGGCACCGGCTCAGGGCAGGTGAGATGGGTGTTGGGCCTTGGAAGACTTGCGGGTCTAGATTTTAGAGTAATATAGAGGCCGAAATATTTACCAATACTTTAGTATAATGGGCCCCAAAACCCTATTCTAATTATTAAGGCCCCTGTATTAGGAGTTTCCTGTTTACTGAGGGTTCCTTTGCAAGGATTGGAGTGAGGCTTGAGGGCACGGAGGAATTTGGGTGGTCCGGCCAAAAAAGCAGTAAAGAGCTTTAAAAGTGTGGCAGCTTAGGTTCGGGTGTCCACACCATGGATGAAATACAGCCCCTCAAACATCTGCGAGGGCAAAACTTCAAACATGATACTGCGAAAACTTTGCAATTAGTAGTGATACCGTTTCTGAGTGCAACGTGACGAGAGCATTTGAACACGTATCGAGATGCTGAACCCCGTGCCTTAATTATGTAACCGTCACACCCTCGACATCTTCAAAATCCCAGAGCACACGCTCGCTGACCAATCGCTTGTTTCAGGCTTGTGCGTATCGGACCCAGCCCACAAGAAGCCTATGGGACCCAGCCCACAAAAAGCGTTGGTAAACCCGTCGCAGAGTTGCGCAGGAAAGATGCACTGTCGTCGAGTGCTGCCTGGCACCGACCCCAGGAGTTCTATGGACATGGTAGGATTTTCGGCCCCAAGCAGCAACTGCTGCACTTAAAACCCTAAGCCCTAAAACGTTTATCTGCGAACAGCTTGAATGCCTGATCTTCCAGAGCTTCCTGCATGATTGGAGCCCAGAGTTGGTTGGGGTTTCGAACTTTAGGGGTTAAGGTTTAGGGCTTAGGACTTTAGGGGTTCAGGTTTCCAAGTCTTGAGTTTTTGTAGGGCTTTGGAGGCTCGAGGGGTCTGGGCGGTCTGGGCAGGGTAGTATAATACAGTATAAGTTATAGACTATAAACGCGAAGGCCTATTTTGACCCTACATCTTAAACCCTAAAGCATATATTTTGCGGCCTTCGGGGCCAGGAGCAGAGCGAAGACCCTGCAAAGCTACATTGCAAGCCGTCACGGGTTTCGGGTCTAGGGTTGATGGTCTAGAGTCGAGGCTCACAATCATGATGATGATCATCATCACAGTTACTGTGAGTTAGTCTTCATCCTCTGATTTCCCATCATCCTCGGCACCATCATCATCAGCATCACCACCGTCATCCTCACCACCCTCGATTTCCTCACATGTTCAGCCAATCTTCCTGCGCCCCCTTCCCCTACAAATCTTGATCGAGCTCCTCCTCACATCCCATCATCATTGTCATGATCCTCCACATTGTCATCACTCGCAAAGCTGCTGCTCATAATGCACGGAACCCTGTGGGGCTTCCTGGGTTCAATGCTCGAGCAGCTGAGCGTCAGCCCAAGGCTTTCTGGATTCAGGGCTCGGGCAGGTGATGCTCATGATGCGTGGCGCGTTTGCTTGCTGGTTTGAAGGTTCGCGCAGCTGATGCGCATGATGCCTGTCAGCCGTTGCTGCTTTACGGGCTCGGGCAGCTGACGCTCATGATGAGTGTCGTCCGGGTTTGCTGGTTTAAGGGCTCGCGCAGCTGCTGCTCATGCTGCGTGGCGCCTTTGCTTGCTGCTTTGAGGGTTCGCGCAACTGATGCGCACGATGCCTGTCAGCCGTTGCTGGTTTAAGGGCTCCGGCAGCTGACGCTCATGATGAGTGTCGTCCGGGTTTCCTGGTTTAAGGGCTCGCGCAGCTGCCGCTCATGCTGCGTGGGGCCTTTGCTTGCTGCTTTGAGGGTTCGCGCAACTGATGCGCATGATGCCTGTCAGCCGTGGCTGGTTTACGGCCTCGGGCAGCTGACGCTCATGATGTGTGTCGTCCGGGTTTGCTGGTTTAAAGGCTCGGGCAGCTGATGCTCATGCTGCGTGGCGCCTTTGCTTGCTGCTTTGAGGGTTCGCGCAACTGATGCGCATGATGCCAGCCGTGGCTGGTTTAAGGGCTCCGGCAGCTGACGCTCGTGATGATTGTCGTCCGGGTTTGCTGGTTGATTCTTGTCGTCCGGGTTTGCTGGTTTAAGGGCTCGGGCTCATGATGCGTGTCGCCTTTGCTTGCTGGTTTGAGGGTTCGTGCCGCTGATGCGCATGATGCCTGTCAGCCGTCGCTGGTTTAAGGGCTCGGGCGACTAACGCTCATGTTACGTGTCGTCGGGGTTTGCTAGTTTATGGGCTCGGGCAGCTGATGCTCATGATGCGTGTCGTTCGGGCTTGCTGGTTTAAGGGCTCGGGCAGCTGATGCTCATGATGCGTGCCGTCCGAGTTTGCTGGTTTAAGGGATCGGGCAGCAGTTTAAGGGCTTGGGCTCATGATGCGTGTCGCCTTTGCTTGCTGGTTTGAGGGTTCGCGCGGCTGATGCGCATGATGCCTGTCAGCCGTTACCGGCTTGCTTAAGGGCTTGGGCAGCTGACGCTCATAATGCGGGTTGTCCGGGATTGCTGGTGTAAGGGCTTGGACAGCTGATGCTCATGATGCCTGTCAGCCGTTGCTGTTTAAGGGCTTGGGCAGCTGATGCTCATGATGCGTGTCGTCCGGGTTTTCTGGATTAAGGGCTCGGGCAGCATGGCGCCTTTGCTTGCTGGTTTGAGGGCTCGGGCAGCTGATGCGCATGATGCCTGTCAGCCGTTACTGGTTTGAGGGTTCGCGCGGCTGATGCGCATGATGCCTGTCAGCCGTTGCAGGTTCAAGGGCTCGAGCAGCTAACGCTCATGATGCGTGTCGTCCGGGTTTTCTGGCTTAAGGGCTCGGGCAGCTGATGCTCATGATGCGCGTCGTCAGGGTTTGCTGGTTTAAGGGCTCGGGCAGCTGATGCGCATGATGCCTGTCAGCCGTTGCTTTTTTGAGGCCTCGGGCAGCTGATGCTCATGATGCGTGTAAGCCGTCGCTGGTTCGAGGGCTCCTGGTTTAAGGGCTCGGGCAGCTGGTGCTCATGATGCGTGTCAGCCGTTGCTGATTTATGGGCTCGGGCAGCTGATGCTCATGATGCGTGGCACCTTGCTTGCTGGTTCGAGGGCTCGGGCAGCTGAAGCTCATGATGCCTGTCAGCCGTTGCTGGTTTGAGAGCTCGGTCAGCTGATGCTCATGATGCCTGAAAGCCGTTGCTGGTTTGAGGGCTCCTGGTTTAAGGACTCGGGCAGCTGATGCTCATGATGCGTGTCGTCCGGGTTTGCTGGTTTATGGGCTCGGGCAGCTGATGCTCATGATGCGTGCCGTCCGGGTTTGCTGGTTTATGGGCTCGGGCAGCAGATGCTCATGATGCGTACCGTCCGGGTTCGCTGGTTCAAGGGATCGGGCAGCTGATGCTCATGATGCCTGTCAGCAGTTGCTGGTTCAAGGGCTCCGGCAGCTGATGCTCATGATGCGTGTCGTTCGGGTTTGCTGGTTTAAGGGCTCGGGCAGCTGATGCTCATGATGCGTGCCGTCCGGGTTTGCTGGTTTAAGGGATCGGGTAGCTGATGCTCATGATGCGTGTCGTTCGGGTTTGCTGGATTAGGGCTCGGGCAGCTGATGCTCATGATGCGTGGCGCCTTTGCTTGCTGGTTTAAGGGCTCGGGCAGCTGAAGCTCATGATGCCTGTCAGCCGTTTCTGGTTTGAGGGCTCGAGCAGCCGATGCTCATGATGCGTGTCGTCCGGGTTTGCTGGTTTAAGGGCTCGGGTAGCTGATGCTCATGATGCGTGTCGTTCGGGTTTGCTGGTTTAAGGGCTCGGGCAGCTGATGCTCATGATGCGTGCCGTCCGGGTTTGCNGGGTTTGCTGGTTTAAGGGCTCGGGTAGCTGATGCTCATGATGCGTGTCGTTCGGGTTTGCTGGTTTAAGGGCTCGGGCAGCTGATGCTCATGATGCGTGCCGTCCGGGTTTGCTGGTTAAAGGGATCGGGTAGCTGATGCTCATGATGCGTGTCGTCCGGGTTTTCTGGCTTAAGGGCTCGGGCAGCTGATGCGCATAATGCCTGTCAGCTGTTGCTGGTTTGAGGGCTCGGGCAGCTGATGCGCATGATGCCTGTCAGCCGCTGCTTTTTTGAGGCCTCGGGCAGCTGATGCTCATGATGCGTGTAAGCCGTCGCTGGTTTGAGGGCTCCTGGTTTAAGGTCTCGGGCAGCTGATGCTCATGATCCGTGTCAGCCGTTGCTGGTTTGAGGGCTCCTGGTTTAAAGGCTCGGGCAGCTGATGCTCATGATGCGTGTCGTCCGGGTTTTCTGGTTTATGGGATCGGGCAGCTGGTGCTCATGATGCGTGTCGTTCGGGTTTGCTTGATTAGGGCTCGGGCAGCTGAAGCTCATGATGCCTGTCAGCCGTTGCTGGTTTGAGGGCTCGAGCAGCCGATGCTCATGATGCGTGTAGTCCGGGTTTGCTGGTTTAAGGGCTCGGGTANGGTTTGAGGGCTCGAGCAGCCGATGCTCATGATGCGTGTAGTCCGGGTTTGCTGGTTTAAGGGCTCGGGTAGCTGATGCTCATGATGCGTGTCGTCCGGGTTTGCTGGTTTAAGGGCTCGGGTAGCTGATGCTCATGATGCGTGCCGTCCGGGTTTGCTGGGTCCCTGGTTTGAGGGCTCCTGGTTTAAAGGCTCGGTCAGCTGATGCTCATAATGCCTGACAGCAGTTGTTGGTTTAAGGGCTTCGGGTTTAAGGGCTCGGGCAGCTGATGCTCATGATGCGTGCCGTCCGGGTTTGCTGGTTTAAGGGATCGGGCAGCTGATGCTCATGATGCGTGTCGTTCGGGTTTGCTGGATTAGGGCTCGNGGTTTGAGGGCTCGAGCAGCCGATGCTCATGATGCGTGTAGTCCGGGTTTGCTGGTTTAAGGGCTCGGGTAGCTGATGCTCATGATGCGTGTCGTCCGGGTTTGCTGGTTTAAGGGCTCCATGATGCGTGCCGTCCGGGTTTGCTGGGTCGCTGGTTTGAGGGCTCCTGGTTTAAAGGCTCGGTCAGCTGATGCTCATGATGCCTGACAGCAGTTGCTGGTTTAAGGGCTCCTGGTTTTAGGGCTCGGGCAGCTCATGCTCATGATGCGTGTCGTCCGGGTTTGCTGGTTCAAGGGCTCGGGCAGCTGATGCTCCTGATGCGTGTCAGCCGTTGCTGGTTCAAGGGCTCGGGCAGCTGATGCTCATGATGCCTGCCAGCCGTTGCTGGTNGTCGTCCGGGTTTGCTGGTTCAAGGGCTCGGGCAGCTGATGCTCCTGATGCGTGTCAGCCGTTGCTGGTTCAAGGGCTCGGGCAGCTGATGCTCATGATGCCTGCCAGCCGTTGCTGGTTCAAATGCTCGGGCAGCTGATGCTCATGATGCCTGTCAGCCGGTTTTGCTTGTTTAAGGGCTCGGGCAGCTGATGCTCATGATGACTGTCAGCCGGGTTTGCTTGTTTAGGGCTCGGGCATCTGATGCTCATGATGCGTGCCGTCCGGGTTTGCTGGTTTAAGGGCTTGGGCAGCTGATGCTCATGATGCCTGCCAGCCGTTGCTGGTTCAAGGGCTCGGGCAGCTGATGCTCATGATGCCTGAAAGCCGTTGCCGGTTCAAGGGCTCGGGCAGCTGATGTTCTTGAAGCGTGTCAACAGAGTTTGCTGGTTTTCGATACCATCATCCGGGTTTGCTGGTTTGAGCGTTCGGGCAGCTGATGCTTATGATGCGTGTCGCCTGTGCTTTCTGGTTTGAGGGTTCGCGCAGCTGATGCTCATCAGCCGTTGCCGGTTTAAGGGCTCGGGCAGCTGATGCTCATGATGTTTGTCATCAGAGTTTGCTTCTTGATATGTGTCGATTGGGTTTGCTGCTTTGAGGGTTGGGGCAGCTGATCGTCATGATGCGTGTCGCCTGTGCTTTCTGGATTGGGCGTTCGCGCCGCTGATGCTCATGATGTCTGTCAGCCGCTGCTGGTTTGAAGGGCTCGGCTGATGCTCATGATGCGTGTCTTCCGGTGTTTTGCGGTTGACGGTTCGGGCGGCTGATGCTCATGATGCGCGTCTCCCGGGTTCGCCGGCTTGAGGGCTCGGCCAGCTAATGCTCATGATGCGTGTCTTCCGGGTTTGCTGGTTTGAGCTCGGGCAGCATTGCGGGCTTAGGCACGTCGCCCCGGTTGAGGATTTGGGGCAGTTTTAGGCACGGGTTTGACGTAGCGAGGCCAAGCCTGAAACTGCAGAGTTACAGAACCCTTATAGAACCCTATGCAATCATAAAACTCCAGTTTTCCTGCAGTGCTCTATTGAACCCCAGACCTAATGATGAAGCCCTTAGCTTAGGTGCGGAACCAAAACCTCTTCCGCAGCCTTGCTGCAGGCGACAGACAGGGCATAGGGAGTTTTCTTTGTTGAAGTTTGAGGTTTAGGGTTGCGGGTTAAAGCAGTTGTGTAGGTCATTGTTCAGATTTCGGATGTTTCAAACTGCGTTGTGTGGTGTGTGTTTGAGATGTCGGCGGTTCTGGTTTGCATAGGATTGCAGCTTTTCGGGGTTCAGGGTAAGCCAAAGAGACGAACAATAACCTCTACTTCGGAAATGCGCCCTAGATTCTTGGATTGTTCAGAGTCGCCGTATGATTTTTAATTGCACCTGGATCCCAAGGCTTCCGGACTTCTAAGCTGTAGCAAGAGGGTTTAGTCTGGGTTTTTGAAAGGTTGCTATCGTGTTGTATGACAGTCTCCTGCCTTTTAGAGCTCTTTCTGGTGTTATTTACTGCAGTCCCTCGCAGCAACCTTGTGGTCAGCCCTGTGTTGGGCTTTCTTCATTGGCAAAATCAAAACCTTGTCATATTTATTCAATCGCATTTGCTGCGGACGGACAGAGATTGGAGCATCAACTTCAGGCTTCGGGGAATTAGGTCGATATCCGCTGGTCTCCCTGATATAGACGCTTTACCTCTTACCTATACTAGTGCGGGGGTTCCTTATTCTAATTGTAGTATACTATCCCCCAAACCCTATTCCACGAACTGTCAAGGCCCACATATTATTTTAGGGGTTTATGGATCGGAGAACTCCGGTGCTTGAGGCAAATGCTTGCGCCCCAAACCCTTACCCTCAAGTGTCAACGTGCCCCAACTCCTAGATCTCTAAATCTTCGACCATGAGTCTTAAACCCCCAACCCCAGACGTAACTCCATTCTGAATCCTATGTGGGGTTGAGGTTAAAAGGGGGCTTCCTGCTAGATGTCTACTTCACTAGAAGGGTACTGCAACAAAGATTCGAAAAGTAGCACAACTTAAAACAGCACAGCCCGAAAAGCGAGACCCCTTACTCAACACCCTTTCAGACTTAACACAGCGTAAACGGCCGCCCCGTTTTCCAAGTGGCTAAAGCCCAATACTGGGCGTTTGGGTGCTTGGCGTGCTTAGGATTGTAGTGATAGCATGGCTAGAGGAATACTGTTAGCAGACATTGCCGTGTTGACTGACTTCCTGTGCAGGCAAGATGCAGGTTCTTGCCACGCAGGACTGATTCAGCAAGTTTGGATTGAAGAGGCCGTAGACTACAAACTCCAAAACCCTAAACCCCACGCAGCGGTTGGCGGCTGCACGGCCATCACTAGAATTTTAAAGCCTGGACCCTTTGATCTTTGTATGCAGAACGACAGTCCCTAAATCCTAAGGCCTGTTTCGAATCACCCCTGAGGGTTTTCGATAGTATCATATTCCTGAACGAAGTCAGGGCCTCATACGACCCCATAAAGCACGCCCTGCATGAAACCTCCGCGGCTGACGGCCTCAGCCCGCAGCTCAACGCGCCAATCCCAAAGCCCAAAATATGGAGGCGGCACACAAAAAACCGGCGACGGCAGTGGAACCTTTGGTCCTGTGCCGAACCCCTTTTCTGTCTTCGAAGAGCTCCTTCCGAGCTTCGTCGAACTTCGTGTTGGCCCGTGCATAGCCCTGGCTGGTGTTCCCCGGTTTTTTTTGTGGGATGCTCCCCGTCGCCCGTGCTGATGAGCGTGACTTATCCCCTGATAGTGTATAGATTACTTTAGTAGATTGTACCGCCCAAAGCCCTTTTCTGCTGCTACATTACCGCCCCTCTTCAAGCCTTGAGTGGCAAGCTACTACAAAACATTGCACGGTCGGGGAATTAATTGACATTGTATTGAGAATCCCAGTTTAAATCTCTTCCGAAGCCCTCGAGGTGCAGGTTCAGGGTTGAGGGTTTCGGATGGTTTCGGGCTAGGGTTTAGTAGTTTAGTGTGTAAGTGTAGTGAAAAAAGTTTTAGGGTCTAGGGTTTGGAGTCTGAAGTTTCCACACTGAAAGGACTTCATAGGCCAGCTCTTGGTTGAGGCCAGCAGACAGCGCGACTCGATTGAACAGGAAGTCATGTACATTTAGGCTTCTTGTTGGGGCTTCTTCTATGAAGGGTTCTACACACACACTATCACTATCACTATCATGTTACTAGGGTTAGTACCGCTATCCTAAGCCTTATAAGCCCGACACAGAGCCCAACCTGAAGCCCGAAACCCTCGCCCTTCAAGGTTAAACCGAAGCCGGTCCAGGTACCCGATCTCTAATTCCAAGACCCCAATAGGGAGCCTCCGTTGAGGGTGTTGGGTTGCCTGTTGGTCCTTTGCGGCATGGGTTTTTTTGTGTTGTGGAAGCTTCGGTCGGTTTTTTTGGCAGCTTCCACTGAGAAGTTCAGGGGTTTTAGGCCTTTGATAAAGGCCCCTAGGGCTTCAGGGCTCAGAAGTTCAGAGCGATTTGGGTTCGGGGCGTCTGGCTTTCAAGGTTCAAACCTTGGGGGTCCGCAGTGCATGGACTTCAACGGCTTATTGGCCGGGTTCCGCAGGCCTTCATCTCACAGCTTGTGCAGCCTTCAAGCATCGTTGCCCGTCCGTGCCAACTGGCGGAGCTTTTGGCAGAGCGCAGGAGAAGAGTGCAGGTGTTCCCGGAGCTCCATGCCGGCGACCGGCGAACACTTGGTGGATCATTTGGTCTGGCACGGGTCTTCTTTCGCAAGAGCCACACGACGTTCCACTACTCAGATGGAACTTCAGCAATTCCACGCTGCGGAAACTGGAGCTTCCACAGTATAGCTCTTACTTTGGGATGGTAGGAGAAAGGGGTCCAGGTGAAGCGTTGAACGCAGAACCCGACACCCCATATCCGCAAAAAACCTAAACCCTAAGACTTTGACCCAAAACTCTACACCCTAAGCCCTGAACCCTAAACATCCCTAGACTGCTTCTAAACTCTGAAGCTTAAAGCGAGTGAAAATGACCACGGTAGCCGGTTGAACCTAAGGAATGGGCGGAGGCCTCGACGCTGAACTGTCGACCCACTTGTCCCAAAACTTATAGGGGGAGTTCTCTAAATTGGGTCCCTTTTTAGGTCCCCAAAATAATAAAGAGGACTTGCCTAATTTAGAGAACTACCCACATGGACATGGCAGCGGTGCAAGAGAGCACTCCCAAATTACGGAATATTCTTGAACTAAAACCGACAGAAACTCATGGGACTCTAGCCTAAACCCTTGATACAGTAGGATCCTTCATATAAGGATCCCTAAACACAAAATTCCTCTTTTCAGGGCGCCCCGATTGGACGAACGCCATCAAACCGGCAAAACATGATACACCTGCTAAAACAAACCGTATACATACCCTTATCATGAAACAATATAGGGCCAAAATTATGAAAACACTAAGCCCCAAAGCCCTGGTCGAAAATCCTAAACCCAACCCAAAACCCTGAGCCCTAAACCCCACAAGCCCTAAACCCCCTAGATCCCTAAACCCCGAAACCAAAGCCCGCACCTCTAAGCCCTGGTCGAAAACCCTAAACCCACAGAAGCTCCAAAATCCGTGAGAGAAGCCGAGGCGGAATCTCCCAAGTGATTAGCCAGACCATCGGTTTCGATGGCATGGAGTGCCCCAGCTGACCTCTTAAGGGCTCAGAGTTTCAAATTTAGGGTTGTGGGAAAGTTTCGGTTGAGGCATCGGGGTTTAGGGCTGTGGGTTCCAGTGCATTTCTACGGGTTTGGGGTTCTGGGTTTGAGGCAAGTGCAAAAAACCGACAACGCCCATACCCTAAACCCTAAACCGAACCCTAAATATCCTAAATGCCGAAGCCCCGAATCATTATGGGCATGCCAGGACGCCACCTAGATTTTAGGGTAGGAATGTCTGTTTAGAAATACAGGGTAGGGTCAATACAAAGGTCTGGTCAGTCAGTAAAAATACCCTTTTACAGTCCTTGTACAAGACTGCGTGATTCACGACAAAACCCTTGTTACTCGGGCCCCACCTCTCTGACCCGGGAGCTTATCACTCCTTGGCGAAGAGATGTGTCTCGGCTTGGTTAGGCTTTTCTGATGATTCAGAATATTGGAGGGCTATCATTTGATTAAGGCGCATGACATGTCTCGCCGGAAGTTTGTGGCCCACGAATCAGCCCACTTTGTCCTTGCCCCTCGCACATCCGAGCTCATGGCATTGCGCACCTTGGCCGTCATCCTCGTGCTCGCCCATGCTGTTGACGCGGAGAATGTAACCTCGCGGACAGACAATATGACAAAAGGACAGGTAAGGCTGTCAAAGTTGAATGTCATAATAGTGAATGGGGGCCTCAAACCGTAAACTTAAAGCTTATTTAAGCCTGATGACTTAAACCCTAAAACCTAAACCCGACGGCCTACCAGCCGCTAGCCTTTCCCCAGGTCAGCCAAGAGGGTGCATGGAGCAACTTCCTCCACTGTGATTGTGGCTTCAGCTGCCAACGCAATGTGGCCGGGGAGTTGGTTCGAAATACTTTCTGTCAGAGCTTTGTGTGTAGGTTTTTCCCTTCCCCTTGAAGAAGCCTAGTAGCTTTAACCTTTTGGGGTAGTATAATCCCTATATAATCCTTTTATTGTGAAAAAGGTTAACCTTTGGTTCCCCATGATACCCGACAAGTAGGGAAGTTCTACTCGAGGATTCCTGAAACCCGAGACTTCTAATCCGTCAATCCGAAAAGCTCCGCTGAGCCCCAAAGCCTAAACCCTAAACAGCGAAACCCTCACGCCTGAGCCAAACCCCGCCAAGAAACCTTAAAGCCCCAGACCCTTTAAAGTCCGAAACCCCTAAACTAAAACCCTAAATCCGAAATCCCTAACCCCCCAACACCCCTAAACCCCTAAAACCCCCTAAACCCGAGGTGGGGAAGCATGGCAGCTTCGACTTGGGCCAAGGCTGTGCATGCAAGGACTGCATCCAGCTACCGGGCTCTTTAGGTTGTTTGGGTTTAGGGTTTATGGATTAGGGTTTAGGGTTTAGGTAGGTTGGGTTTAGGGTTTAGGTATAAAAACATTGTTTGTAGTGGTTTGTGAAACACTGTTTTACAAAACACCGCTAGCTACCGGGCTCTTCAGGGTCTAGAGATTAGGGTTTGGTGTGTCAGGTGGAGGGATGATTAGGGATTAATTAGAGGGTTCAGGTGTAGGACGAGCTTAATCTAAGTCATATACCAGGTTACAGGGCTCTGGGGTGGCCTCAGGGATTTCAGAAAGGGGTTCGATGGGGGGCCTTAAGAACTCGTGCCACGGTGTAGGTATAAGGGTTTTTCCCATAAGGCCCTTTCTGAGTGGTTTCCGTATTCAATAAGCCCACTGCAGCCCCAACAGCTGATGGCAAATGGATATTATGATATCACCATAACAAACCTTGTGCTAAGACTGCATAAGGCATAGGACACTGTATGCCCTAATCTTTGGTGACCATGCATCTTGCAAGGCTTGGCACAATGGTTTTGGTCTGAGCGAGCTTGGAACCCGCTCCAGAACCGCTCCGGAAGCCGCTGCGGAAATGCTCTGGAACCCGCTCCGGAACCTGCTCCGAAACCTGCTCCAGAACCCGCTCCGCAACCTGCTCCGGAACCCGCTCCGGAACCCCTCCAGAACCCGCCCCGGAACCGCTCCAGAACCCACTCCGGAACCGCTTCGGCACAACCCGCTCTGGAACCCCACTTCAGAATGCAGAGCCTGCTGTAGAAAAGCTTCGAAGCTGACTTGAAGGTCCTTCGTACGAGCAGCCAGCAGGGCGTCCTGAAGACTTTGACGCGGCTAAGACCTTCCCAATAGATCCAATAAGTCAGAAAAATTAGTTTGTAATAAAAACACTATTTAGTGATATTATTACAAAATAGCTCGAAGTGAAAAAGACATGAATATGTACAGATTTCTTGCTTCATGGTTTGTACAAAATCCTAGAATTATGTACAAAATTCTGGGGTTAAAAAGCCAGGATTTTGTACAGAATTCCACGAATTACATGGGTGGAAAATCACGTGAAATAGTTAAAGTTTTTGGCGCCAGATTATCCCGATATCGTGAAATTATTACAACCGGTCGGGGTCGAAGTTTCGACCAAACTTCGTTTGATGAGGGGTGCAAACTTCGACTGGTTTTTTTGGCTTGTTGAAACACAAAACCAA
>BGNK01000106.1:269207-337158 GCA_003297005.1 Symbiodinium sp. clade A Y106 | reverse complement strand
AAACCGCGTGAATTAGCTGGCCACACGAAACCACATAACACATCTCAAATGCCACTCTGCCACACGACACCACGTGCCACGTGACACATCTCGAGTACCACGCTGGCCACACGAAACCGTGTGAAGTATCTCGAAATCCCCACTGACTGCACGAAAACTAAATATTTCGAATACCACACTGGCCACGCGAAACCACATGAAACATCTTTTAGTACCATGTTGGCCACACGAAACCACATAAAACGTCTCGAACACGAAACCACCGTTTCCGGAACCTGCTGCGGAACGGAAGCTGCTCCGGAACCCGTCCGGAACCTGCTCCGGAACCCGCTCCAGAACCTGCTCCCGCTCCGGAACCCGCTCCGGAACCCGCTCCGGAACCCGCTCCGGAACCCGCTCCGGAACCCGCTCCAAAACCCAAGGGCTGAAGACCCCATCGCTTCGCTGTTGGGGAATAAAATGCTTTTTCTCCGGGGGCGGGCGGGTCGGGTCGGCTTTTGACACCGCCTTTCAATAAGACTTCTGAATAATTCTTGCGCCAGGTGGGGATGGACAAATGCTGCCGAGATTGAGCACCTAGCCTACATGTTATTTGGGGGCCGTCCGCTGTAGGACGTCTAATGTGCACATGGCCGTGCCTCCGTAAAGTTCATGGCTGCAAGCGCATATTGCACGCCGCCAGTTGTCAAGCTTCTCCTGTTTTCCGTTGTGTTACACTTTGTCAGTGAGCCCAGTGTTTTGCTGTGGCTTTGCTTAGGTACGAGTCTCGAAAAGATCTCCGAAGGCGCCAGCAGTGCCAGCTGGGAGCGATTTCTGCAATAACATACGGCGCATTGTTCATGCTGTTCAGTTCGCAGGCCGAGCCATTATGACGAGCAGCCCAAGCATGAATCGCTGGCGATGCAGCTCGACAAGAGCAAGAAGCAGGCCTTCGGAATGCCCAGCGCGTGAGGTGACTGGATACCGACATGAAAGCTGCTTCAGCTGATATCACTGTCGTTAACGTACTTGCCAGGTGGTCCCGCCTGAGCCGTTGCCAGTAAGCGGGCTTCTCAGCACGATCCACCTGTGGCTACCTCTCAGCGCCAGAGCCTTTACAGAGTCGTGTGTTCAGGTGGCAAGGATGAGTTACTCATCATGAGAGCCTTGGGCCTGGATGCTGCGAACCGGTACTGGTATCTGTGTACACCAGGTGTACTGGGTTGCGCCACCGGGCTGCGTCTGTCACCTAAGGTCATGGATGGGAAAGTCACTGACTGGACTCGAGCCCGTGCAATGCTCAGACTTGTGCGATGGTGAACGGCAGTCTGCGCTGCAAGAGGACTGATATCACTCCAGGTCGAGCCGCTGAGCAGATTCGAAGTCCGAGCTACACGACGAAGGTGCCTTGCATCATCCATGCTACTGCACAACCTTCACACGGCAATCATCATCCTCTCAGCACCAGCCACAATATGCACGTTTGTGCTTTTATCCGGCATGTTGAGATGCTATTCGGCATAATTTGAGAGGTGCAGCGCTAGAAACTCCAGGCAGGCCATGTCGGAGGGCTTGCTGCCTGCATGCTTTCGGCAAGCAGGACTTCTACAGCGACTTGGTGGCGGCCTTCCCCGAGCTGCGGCTGTACTGCGTCTGCGGCTTACAGCTGTATCTTGCCGACATGGTACAATTGACCGGCTGGCTGCGGCTGGCTTGTTAGGTGGTTCGGGAGGCTGCGCCTCACGGTGAGGGCCGGGTGCTGTTGCCGTCCATCTCTACACTCACGACATCAGCCAGTCGAACAGGCTCGGATCAAGATGCCAGCAGTCTTTAGGTTGAGGGTTTCAAGCTCTGTGTAGGACCCTCGCAGCATTGCAGCCATGATTGAGGTGAAGACGAGTACCAGCGCACCATCGGGGCGCTCTTCTGCATCTTCTGGCTGATGCGTACGCATCTCGATGGAAAGGACTACTGCTGCCGCCTTCGCACTTCTCGGACCCCGGACCCACATCCGTGCACAAGAACCGGCGTTTTCAGGAGTCCTTCTGCTTTGGTTTAGACACGGATTGGAAGCCGCGCAACAGGTCGCACTTCCAGGACGCTCCGGGTGCGCATCGCTCCGTATCGGAAAGCCATGTTTCTGCTCTGTTGGAAGGAGCCAGAGCTCGAGGCTCGCGGCAGTTTGAGTTTGGCGACAGGGAACCCTAGGCTCTGTAGGCCCCGTCCTCATCTTCAGCCAGGTCGAGTACAAAAAGCGCAAGAACTTCTACGAGAAGACCGACTGGGCGGCCATTGAAGGCCTGTTTGTCCGGCACTCAGCCAGCACAAACTAGTTCGACTTACCGAAGAGGGAACGCAGACTTGCCGCGATTCGAAAGTGGAACATGTGCGCTCGTAGATGTTGAGGTCGGAGCCGGCCTGCTTAAGAAGGTGCGGCTTGTTCGGTTGCCAGCCGGTGCTTGCAAGCATAGCTGCCGTGGTGGCTGTTGCACCCGTAAAGTCAGAGGTCTAGCCACGGTCTGGCTACTCTGGAGAAAGGGGCTGAATCGGATCCTTCAGTGCTCCGCTTCGATCACAGTCACAGTGATTGGGCCAACGTTTGCCCCAGCCATTCCCCGTAAAAGCTTCGCCTGTTCGTAGCCTGGGGAATGCTCGCGTAATTTCTGCTGCACCATCTACCTTGGAACTCAGCCTCCGGAAAAAAAGAAGGAAGACTTGATACCGATTGATACATGTAGCAACATATGAGAGTCTGAAATAAGGGGGATGATGTCCTCGCATCTCCTCCTCGTGGAGTTGAAGGAACGGCTCCGGACCGGTCCATACAACATCTTCTAAGCACGGGCTTAGCGGTTAGAACTAGCATAGAAGGAGGAGAATGTTCTGTGTCGTTTCAATCGGGTTGCAAGTCGGAGTTAGTTACTGCTGTGTGACCCTTGCCTAGGCTTTTGAGCTCCGTGCGCCAGGAACCCGAATGATCCCAACAAGCCCCAGGAAGTGTGTGTTGTGTCGTGCTAGTGCAGGCTGAAACCTTCAAGCACGGAAACACTTGATAGCATCCTGTTCCCGTGTGCAGACAACGTCGCACGCAGGCTGGGGGCCCACACGATGTCGAAAGAACACTCGCCATGCCTCTTGGCTATCCAAACTCATATCGGAAGACGGAGATCTAGTACTGCGGGGGAAATGAATCATACGGATGGTTCGTCCAAGGCTAGTCCTCATGACCGTGCACGATGTCATGAAGCTTGACATCCTCCGCCCGATTGTCGGAGTGGGAGAGCCGTTTCCTCAGATTTCCCACAGGGGCTGAAGTGCCTTTGGCAAGGATTGAATGGCTATGATTGTGATTCTTTCGCTTGATAGCGCGGCATGGCTCCTAGCTTTCTTGAAGATCCAGGTTCGCCGGCTACAAAAACGGCGAGCCTATCGGCGACCACGACGTAGCTTTAAGCTATGCCAGCTCCTGAGTCCAACGGACTCGAGACAGCTTGCAGTCGCAGTGTGTGCGACAGCGTACAAGGTGCTGGAGCGATGCCCTCAAGCCTTGCCTTCCTTTGCCGGGCTTTCCACCGAAATGCAAGAGAGCATCAAGCTGCTCGGCAGCTCGAGGTTGGATCCAAACAGGTAGGCGGTAGGCTCAAACCCCGCATAACACAAAACGGTCCGGAGCTTGCGCGAGGGCTAGCCGCTTGCGACCTAGCATGCCAGAGAAGGATGACTCGCAATGTTCGAGCCGGCTTTAGCAGCACCTGAGCATGAGTATGTGCGGCTGTGAGGTTCACACACTGCAAATTGGACTACAATATGGGCACGGAGCTTGGCAAGTACCGCTTGCTTGCCGCGGATTCCAGCAGCCAGAACTCCTGAGGCTGGCTTGTGCAAGCAGAGGCTCCCCCTGGAGTGGTGGCCCCAATGTTGAAAGTTCGAGGGCCAGATAGGTGCTTGCTTCTTCACAGCAGAACGCATTAACGCCAGGCTTTGTTCAAGGCCTTCCGAAAGGTTGTCCTAGCTGGAGCCGCTTCCGACCAAAAGTCCGTTAGCGCCTCAGGATGAATACTACAAACAAGTTCATTCATTTTACTGCAAGTTTACGTCGATCGACCGCTGGAAGCCACCGAAGCTCCTGCCAGAAATTACATGTCGACCTGCTACTGGCGAGGCCAGTAACATTGCCTTCTACTTCGTTCACTGGTCCCTTCCCTTATGCTACTTACGTGCGTAGCTGGCGCTTGCAAAAGTCACCTAAGTTTCAGACTGGGCCGTTTCAAGGTTCGCGGATTTGGCTGGAGCAGAAGCTTCTCCTTTGCAAGGCATGGCATGCACCCATGCTGTTTGCATCGAGCAAGTGTCCTTGCCACTGAGTGTCGTATGGAAAGGCTGCGAAAAGTTTGTGCTGAAGTTCCCTCAGCAAGTTCTCGGCAGCTTCATCGATTCCTTCGCAGTCGTGCCAGCCCCAGGGAAGAACTGGAAGAAGAGGCAGCTTAGGATTCAAATTCGTGAGCTCTTGTTTGAGCTGGGCCGGCTGAAACGACTCGCTGCTGTTTTCCATCATCCACAGTAGTAAGAGCTGTCTTGTTGGCCGTTACAAGTCGTGTTCCCTTCAGGAGTATTGGCTTGGAAGTTTCGATAGGGCAAATCGAATGCATCATTGCCTGCACGTTGCCCGCAGGGCAGTGACAGGAGTTGGAAGAAGTGCCATCAGCTCGTTCCGACCTGCTGCACGTTCCGTCCTCCCAGACGCAATTGGTGCCAGCTCGTCAGCATCCTCCAGGTTGGGTGCCTTGAGCCGGGGCAGGATGTCTCCTTTCTCGACAAGTTCCAAGATGCTCGATGGGCCTTGCGGGCTGCCTTGGGCCTCTGCCGGTCAGGACAAGTTCAAATTCGGCACCAGCAAATCGCTGGGCCTTGCGCTGGCGTCGGTCGCAGCCTTGACGGTCGCTACAGCAAGCGAAAGCGAGGCGAAGTCGGTGAAGGCCGATGATCGAAGTCACGAGCTGTCTGGGGACGAGCAAAGAACCGTGGCACTCTTCGAACGTTGTAGTGGCTCTGTAGTGCACATCAGTACTTTTGTAAAGGACAAGAGCCTTCTTCGAGGCGCTTTCGGTATGGCGAACGTAGACATGCAAGACATCCCACAGGGAACTGGAAGCGGGTTTATGTGGGATTCGAAGCACATCGTGACCAACTACCATGTCATCAAAGATGCCGACAAGGCAATGATCGTCTTTGCTGATCACACATCTCGTGAAGCATTCTTAGTCGGACATGAGCCAGACTTTGACTTGGCGGTGCTGCGGTTTGAGAAGCCGGATGAGCTTGAAATCAAAGCTCTCGACAAAGGCTCCTCCTGCCGCCTTCAGGTGGGTCAAAAGGTTTTTGCGATCGGAAACCCGTTTGGATTGGACCAGACACTGACCAGTGGCATCGTGAGTGGTCTCGGTCGGGAGATGCGTGGCACGACAGCATGTTTACTCAGCCTCGTGTGCTGTTTTTCTAGTTTTTTTTTTGTTGCGCTGTCTCACCCTCTCTCTCTCTATGTTATGTAAGAGGCCGAGAGCCCTAGAGTTCATCGCGTCCTTCTTGATGTGGTATCGAGGTGGCATCTCGGGGCGCATGCTGCGTGGGCTCGTGCAGACGGATGCTGCCATTAACCCGGGTAACAGCGGAGGCCCGCTGCTTGACGCCAGAGGCCGCCTCATTGGTGTCAACACCATGATTGCAAGCCCTTCTGGAGCCTTTGCCGGAGTGGGCTTTGCAATCCCAGTGGATACTGTAACACGTATCGTGGATCAGATAATCAAGTATGGATTTGCTAAGCAGCCGTACTTGGGCTTGTATATGGCCCAAGACCACGTGAAACAACAGCTGTCGCGATTGCTGTATCGTCAGCGGATGCGTCCGATCGAGGGAGCCCTCATTATGGCTCTAGAGCCTGAAGGCCCTGCAGATCAGGCGGGTCTCAGACCTTCTATTCAAACTATGCGGGGCATACAGCTGGGTGACGAGATCCTGTCGATTGATGGGAAGAAAGTCAGTAACCTGGATGACATTTTCGAGGCCCTGGACCAGAGAGAGATCGGCGAAACGGTAAAGGTGGTTTACCGACGACGATCGGATGGCCACGAGAAGGACAGCAGCACATCCCTGCGACTTGCAGAAAGACCCGTGCGTCCTCGAAATATCAGCAGCCGGAGTCCGTCGGACGATGGGGGCGTTTTGGTTACTGAGCATGAGCGGAAGTCAAGGCTGTGAGAAACTCCCCGACGATGATGGCATCCAGTTGTTAAGTCACCATTGTTCTGTACAGTCTATGCCGTGACAGGCATGCTCAAATGTGTCCCGTAGAGGATGCCTTTAGGCAGAAGAAATCTGCGCCACATACTAGCCAGTACGTATCGAGCTCAGAAACTAAAGCTGCAAGACATGTTTATGCGTGTTTGCGAAAGAACTGACAGTGGTGAAGACATTCATCGCCTGGCTCTATATACACCCAGGTGTGGAATCTGGGCCCCAAGACCGAGACTGAAGTGTTTGAGGACTTTTGCCACGATCTGTTGGGCGAGACCTAAGAGCTTCCTCAGCGCCAAGTCTGAGTCTGGTTTTCAGGAGTACCTCGTCTGGCGCTGGGGCAACATGGAGCAGCGCCTCGGCCCTGCTCCCACGGGCTCTGGTGCCATCGCCAAAATGCGACTGGTGACTTGGATCAAAGACAGATCAGCTGGAGCTCCAATCACTCTACTCATCCGCTGGTTCTTGTGGCACCGCCTTCCAGGTACTCATGGCGCAGGGTGACAACCAAGAAGTTCTGAGGCAAGCAGGGTTGTGAGGCATGCTGACCTTTCCTACTTGCCGCACGTACGGCATTTCGAGGCAGTTCAGCCGACTGAAGAAAGCAGATCAGCAGGTGTTGAGCCAGGCGGGACCGCCCCGCCCAGCTATGCGCCTTCTCACATGTGCTCCGGGCGTTCAGTACTGTGACCGGTATAGTTTGGAATGGCGCACGGTCAACTTGAGGAATTGGCTATCACAGGGTGCCTCAACCAGAAGTTCAAGCGGGACAGCTACAAGGACACTGCGAAAGCTGCTGCAATTCTGAACGGTTGATGATGATGTGGCTCGAGCACAAGTCTGCGGGCCATGCATCTTTGATTACAGGATGCCGGAGGTCCGGCAATCCTGGCCATGATCTCAAGAAGCATCAGGGGTCGATCATGAAGGAATTACCATGAATTACCAGCCAACCCGCCAAGCAGTGTGATGCCAAGAGCTTCGAGTCACGTCAGGTCTACTATGCACCGGCACTGATGCAGAAAGCTGGCAAGCAGGACATGAATCAGATGTAGAAAGCAGCAAGTCATGGGATTGCTGGCGGTGGGAGCACCCGGTTGCAGGATCCGGCAGGTGCCTTGATCGTTATGGCCGAGATCTTCCGACAAGCACGGTCTCTGTGGCCATTGCGACTTTAGCAGCAGAAAGGCACCGCGTGGTCATCCTCGTGAGTGCGTGATCGGTGCTGGAGTAGCCGCCGATCGTCGCGGGAAGACTTTCTCGTCCTACCAAGACAGCCGTGTCTTCTTTTGTCGGGCATAGAAGCTTTTGGTGGAGCCAAGGTCAAAAAATCAAGAAGATTGTGATAAGACGATCTTGGCCAGGAACTTACTAGAGTTCCATACACATCCAGCTGGTCTTGTCACGGCAGAGATTTTCGATCTGTTGAGTGTACTGGCAGCGCTATGGCATGCTCAGGTTCGGATCGATGTCTTGAAGGAGATGCAGGTGCTCGTTCCTGAAACAGGTCTTGTGGAGATGCCGTAGTCAAGGACTGTGAATATTATAACGCCGGGCTCACAAAGCACTCTGCAAAAGAGAAGCAAAATCTCTGAATCAACACGTTGCGAGTCTCGAAACATTGGGTGTCGAGCAGGTGTCGGCGATCCTGGAACCTCGACCAGACATCAATTATGTACTGTGTAGGGCTGGTGCCTTGGGCCTTGAGCGACAATGCACCAAATGCACAGGATTGCACTTGCAGATTCGGCGGCATATTGCCCTTGCTGTTCAGGTCAGTTCACAGGATGCGCAGGTCAAGATTGTGAGCAATTTGGACATGAAAGAAATAGACAAGGCATCCTGAGTAAGAATTTTCATGACATGAGCAATGCCGCCTGCAAAGCTGTTTGTGCTCCGGCGTGCTTGTACATCAGTACCCGGTTCACATGCATTCGAAGAAAGCGCGAATATCCCGGCCAGGCAACACAGCGGCTGCTCAGATTTGGTAAATCGGACGAAGCTGAACCTGGAGGATGTTCGCCGTTCAGGAGCAGGCGGCCCCCTTTCTCTCTTTCATGTCATCCACGGTTCACTCTGCCGGAAGCTTTGTAGAGCTTGGCCAAGCAGACTCCGGGTATGTTACAGGTCACAGCGGACTTCTGCCAGGCCGCCGGGGTCAGAGATAGTCTCTATTTCAGCGATTCCCAGGGGACATTGGCAAAATCCGTCTAGTGTAGACGGATGGCGCGCACTCCAGGGGCAGACCATTTCTCATAACGCTCCACGTGTGGCAGGACGAGCTTAATCGATTTGCTCCGCAGTCGCGCAGGCTCAGCTTTTTGGCAAGAGGATAATCTCGTGGCGTGTGGCTCCAAGCTTGTTCCTACTGCAAGACCGCACAGCGAGAATGTCTCTGGTTTTTCGGGTGTGGGGAAAGCCAGAACAGATCCTTGATGTCCCTTTCTTGTGAGGTCGGTCGGATTGTCAGGGTACAGCCGCAGCAGTCTCACCTTCTATTAGCCTTCTATTTGTTTTTCAGTACATTTGCCAACAGCCTCGTGCTGCCCTGTGACACTCTTCCGCCTAGATGGGCTTCCCCTGCCCTCGGCCCTCAAAGTCGGGCAAGGCCAGCTAAACGCTTTTAGGTGCATGCCGAATCTGTCTGTGTGGTCCAAGAGTACCCAACACAAGTGTGCCTGTAGGCTCCCTGGACGCACATCTGTTCAATTCAGCGTCAGTGATGACTAGTCAGAGCTACAAGTAACAGCTGTTCACCACTACGTGCCGGCACGGCTGATCGGAGAATTACTGGGAGCTTTGGGCTAACAAACATGTCCTCAAGGGAATCGCAAGGAGCTCGCAGATGTAGCTAAGCAATTCCTCGTCGATCCCTTCTTGCACCCTGGAGGATGCTTTGAGTTTATCTGATTTGAACACAGCCTCAAAGAGGCCAAGATCTAATAGTCTCCTTGAGATATGCGCACAAAGGACGCCTGGGGGTACTGCATCCAAGCGAGCTCTTTCCGAGCGAACTGCTGCGACTCAGCCAAGGTATGCTACCTCCTGGTGCCCTTTTCATAGGCAACCCAGCTCGAACATGCACTTGCTCGTGCCTCTCCAGCTTCGGACATGGCCCAAACTATCCCCAAATGCATGAATCGCGTATCTCGGAGAGGCCCGCAAGCAGGGTTCTGGTTTCTCCTTTCCTCAATGAGACACGGGCATTTGCAAATGATCTGCGTTTGGTTGTCGTATAGTTTGGATGATAAATAACTACCTCGCCAAGACATGTTGGAGATTTTGAGTATGTCCAGGGCTAGAACGAAGCCAATCAGTTTTGAATCATACCCAATCGTGCGTTAAGGGGGGAAAAGGAAAACTGCCAAAACTATGGGGACCGCTTTATAATGGTAACTGTAGCATCGGGGGGAGGGTGAACTTGCTCTTTGTCTCTGTCTCTCTGATTCCACTCTTTCTCGTTCTGTCTGCGTCCATGTCCATTTATCTCTATCTTCGGGAGGCAGAGATGGAACCATGACAACAATGTAGGAACAGCGCGAAAGATTTAAGAACAGCATTAAAAAGTTGTGATCTCGCATCATTCCGGCTCGTAGTAGCTCCAATGGTTTCAAAAAGAATAGCTGGAGCTAGCTGGGACTTGCTGCACATACTCAACGAAATTAGCTGGAGCTAGCTGGGACTTTGACTTGCTGCGCAGAATCCACGAAATTAGACTGTTGGTCTATTCGGTCCTTGGGGTGGGGGGGCGGAGCGACCGCGTCGAAATAGACTACTAGTTTTGGGCAGAAGTTGCTGATCTATTCGGTCCTTGTCGAAATAGACTACTAGTTGCAGGTAGAAACCGCGAGTCTATTCGGATTTGCGGGTTTCCACCAATTTCGCCGTCTGCAACGGATAATTGGGTCTTGAATTTCTGTTAACAAAATATGCTGAGAAAATATGCCATTTATATTACGCCGCGCGTGATCTCGGGGGTTCTCTCTATTACAACGGCCAGATACGATGATTTTCGTGGATTGCTGGACTCCACCGGCTCTGATAGCTAGAAACACGGAAAATCTAAGGTTTTTTAAGGATGGCTGCTGGAATAAGGAGCATTCACCGGCAAATTCGACGATTTTCGTGGATTTGCGGGTCTCTATAAATTTCGGTATCTCTAATAGAAAACGGCGCTTGAATTTTCTGTTCTTATATTCTGCTTTTAAAATGTGCCATTTACATTAGGTCGCGGGTGGATCTCGGGGTTCCTACACGGCTCCGATGGCTAAAAAACTAGGAAAATCCAAGATTTCTCAAGGATGGCTGCTGGAGAAAATTGGGATTTGATTTTCTATTATCAAATTCTTCTTATAAAATATATTATTAATATTAGGCCGCGGCATTCGCTGGCAAATTCGCAAATTCGATTTTCGTCGATTCGTGGGTCTCTATTATTTTCGGCGTTTCGAATGGAAGACTGGGGTGGATCTCGGGGTTCTTGTTGGTAGTGGCGGGGGTGGTGGTTGTTCTTATTATTGGTGTTGTTATTGTTGCTAGAGCGGGAGAAAGAGAGAATAATTATTTTAGATCAAATTAGGAATGATTCAAGGGCGTATGGGGATTTCTACTTCGTCTCTTTCTTTCTCATTATTGTCCCCATAAGCTCAATCCGGGCGCTTACTTTGCTCTCTTTGTCCGCCGTTTCATGATGATTGTTAGATAGAGATGGCAGTGAGTCAAAACCTTCTGGTATGTAACAGGGCCGGGGCGCGCCTCGCGCGACAAAGTATGTAACAAAAGCGGGTTTTTACGACAAGGCTGGCGCGACAAGGGGCGCGACAAGGTCCATCATATATTCATATATGAATGTATGTATGTGTACATGTATATATATAATATGTATATATATATATGTAGGTATATATTTGGTTCTGTCTATATTATGAGGCACGCTCGTGTGCGAGTGCTGCAAACGTTGAGCTTGGAGTTGAGTGTTGTAGGTTTGGATCCTGGTCGTNGTATATATATATATGTAGGTATATATTTGGTTCTGTCTATATTATGAGGCACGCTCGTGTGCGAGTGCTGCAAACGTTGAGCTTGGAGTTGAGTGTTGTAGGTTTGGATCCTGGTCGTGCGTCCTGAACTTTGTTGTGAGAGCCGTGCATTGTCGTGGTTTTCTCAGCCGTCGCGCGACAAGGCGCGACATAGGCGCGACAAGGCACAAAGTTGCTCAGCCCACCACTTGCCCATCCAGTCCTTAACTAAGACTAGCAGAGTGGAACAATGCTGTACAGGAAATATCATGAGTNAGTAATATTGGAGGTGCCCCAGCAATGCCGCGCGACAAGGGTTTGAAACAAAGCCGGCGCGACAAGGGTTTGTAACAGAGGGGGGGGGCCCGCGACAACACGGGGTATTGACCCATGGCTAGATATTAATATCGTTACTCGGGATAAAGTCGTCGTTTTTATTGGGAACTTAGGTATTTATTAGTAATTTTTGCTATCCGCTCGTGGGGAGATTATAGAGTATCATTAATACTATTATGGGGTTGATTCGTCTATATAGAAACGGGATCTGGACTTAGAATTTTTTTATTGGATGGAGAATTATTTGAATGAGAAGGTTATGATTTGTGGAGGCTTTTAGATTAAATGGTATTGAAGGAACGCTCGCTTATTTGTCGGATACGAAAATATTAAGTAGTGTTTTGGAGAATAGACATCTCTTATATTATAAAAGAGATTTCGGCACTATATTTCCATTATGATACGAAAATATGGATCCTTGAGGATAATTCTTTATTCACGAGTAAGATCGCGTTACGTATATAAAGAGGACTGATAATTCAATACTCTATGGATTGATGGGAAATTCGTCTCATAATATTATTAGTTGAAGTGGGTGGTACTATTCTTTATTATATTAAATATTATATTATTATATAAGGAACGCTCTTTATTAAACGACTTTATCCACGCCTAATAGTCGACAAATTCGGGAGAATAAATAATAGAGCTCATCATAATGATGCGCGCTTTATCAGAACCGCTAATGATTAGAGGACACCAAATTTCTAACGTAGAAGGTTTCGTGGTTTATTTTATTGGTTCTTTTCAATAATATTATTCAAATATTTTCGACATAGATTGGCGCCTCTAAAAATTGTAGGATAGTTTTTAGACCTTCGACGTGCTTACGGTTTTTCTTAATAGCGAAGGGAATCGAATTCGGTAATTTAGAGATAATTTACGTCTTCTTCAAGTTCAAGACGAGACTTTTCTTAAAAAAGATTTGGCTTCGAGTAATCAGGGCATATATATGAATAAAATACCATCGACGAGAAATTATAGAATATACTAACCTTATTAAGACGCACAAAATTATAGAGATACTCGACATAACCAAGCAACGAAACACTATTACAAGAAATTAATTCAATACGACGAATCATAAAAAGATACCACCATCTAAGAGAGCACTAAAAAGAATAGAACCATCGAATACTACGACATATATACGACTAATATTATTACAGAAAACAACGAGAGAAACTCTAGAATTCGTTTATCCTTCAAATAAGAACACTTCATTTTTACGTACATAATTCGCCGAGACTACCCACCTCGAGAATTCTACGAATAAAACACCATCAAAGAATAGAAGAACAGATCGTGAATAAATCAATTACGAATCGAATATGAGCCCGATCGTGAACCAAATAATTCACCCTAGACACTATTATAATAAAAACCAATCTTTATATAATCACCAATATTCCGAAGCCGGTTACCCATAAACACGAACAATTACGTATCCGGACATGCATCCAAATACGAACCCAGACACGAACCCGGAAACTAACCCAAACACGAACCCAGACACGAACCGGACCCGAACCCGGACACGAACCCAATCGCGAACCAGACGCGAACCCGGACACTAACCCAAACACGAACCCAGACACGAACCGGACACGAACCAGACACGAGCCGGACGCGAACCCAGACACTAACCCAAACATGAACCCAGACACGAACCAGATATGAACCAGACACGAACCCGGTCGCGAACCAGACGCGAACCCGGACACTAACCCAAACACGAACCCAGGCACGAGCTGGACACGAGCCGGACGCGAACCCGGACACTCACCCAAACACGAACCCTAACATGCGACTGGAGCCTCCGCCAAACACTTGTAGAACTTTTTTACAGCGAGAATATCCACTTAAAACTACCAAAATTTGGCAGAATTTATTCCCGCGAGATTTGCTAAACCTACCAAATTCTTCGGGACCTTAGTGACGGGGGTGCGCATAAAATCACGGACGCAACGAGCACGACACCGTTTTACTAGAGAATTTTTCTAGATTTTCCAACTGTTATTCTTACATTACAGTAGGAAAATAAGAAAAAGATCAGAATTATCTACCATCTTTATATTTTGAAAAATAGAATTTCATTTTCCATACGATTGAATTAAAGTAAAAGATACTATCATTGTATTATATTAGCATCATATCTAATTTTTTGAAATTATTATGAAATGTAGAATCTCATTCTTCATCCCACCGAATGAAAACACAAAAGTAATAGCTATCATCTTATTGAAATTTCATTCAGTATACTATTTAAAGAGGAGTTTCGATTATCTAGTCTTGCATCTACTGCATATATTTAATCCAATCCTCCAAACTCACCATGCGGAGCTTGTTTCGTGCGACGCGAGACATGGTTCGATCCCCGCGTGCTCATCTCGTTCAAACATGAGTTGAGAAACGATGACATGTTCTTGACGATGCAATTCGAAATAGAATGGATCAGTACTTCTGCTTTTCCACGGTCTACCAGGGCTTCTCCAATGAATCGAGGACGATGTCAACGAAAAAACACGGGGTCATGCCACTATGACCAGCGCGAAAAGGTTCTCGTAGCCGCCCTCGTTGCAGCTGTCGTGCTCAACATACAGATAGCTCTGCCTTCTTGGAGTTCTGAAGCCACGTCTATTTGATTGCCCCAGCCTAAGCATGTCTCGTTTCCACACTGGAATTACTCGCCACAGCACCCGTCCTATCGCTCGAGGCGAGTGCCGTGCATCTTTGTCTTTGGGTGTCGTCCTGTCATTGTTCCCCGACTTCTTCTCTTGGATGTGACCATTTTTGCCGGACTTCGTGTTGGGGGTCCTTCACCAAGGTAGTGATGATGACTGTGCAGTCTGACACCACCAGCAAGTTCAAACTACTACCTGTCATGCATCTTCGACTGATCATCCACTCATAGCCAAGCAGCTCCAAGCAGAATCCAATGGATCTGCAACTATAACATGGTTGTGCGATCAGGATTGACACGCTCAGGACAATTGCGATAGCACCTCTGCATCCAGCAAAGTCGAGGCTATGCAGTTGCCTCATGTTATTCCTGCAAATCTTTTCATGTCTTGCAGTGCTCAGTAGCTGCCTGCTCGACCACCACGCGCGGCTGCATTTCAGGATATGCTCGCTGTCCAAGCATGAGCACTGCATCTAAAAAGTCCTCATCAGCTGTGCTGACAGCAAGCCAGGGCGAGGTATGTTTCATGTCCGTTCACGACCGGAATACTCCATGTTAGCCATTGTAGACAAGTTGAATGCTTGCAGTTTTTCCAAGCGTCGAACAATCGAAGAGCATCGGGCTTCGTCTTGTCATGTGAAACCTCACATGAGCGACGAAGTTTATTTAGTTTTCGGCTAAAGGACGCGTATCCTTACTGCGGGCCCTCATCTCGTGCCCCTAGAAGGTCTGGATTCCAGATGCATGTCAGAAATTTGTGGATCTCGTTCGAGCACATGCTATACATATCTGCATGCCATAAGGTCTACTGCTGTAGCAGCAGCGACAAGAGCAACAGCTTCACAAGAAGTAGCCGCAGCAGTAGCAGTAGCAGTAGCACTAGCAGTAGTTGGAACAGGAGCAGTGTTCTTTGAGCCTTGGATGAAAGTAGTACTAGTCGTAATAGTATTACTAGTCGTACTACTACTAGTAATAGTAGTACTGGAAATACTAGTAGCGCCAGTAGGAACAAGTACTAGTTTTGGTCGCAATACTATTACTGGTCTACACAAGGAATGGGTTCGGACCTTCTGGGACCAAAGTGGCAAATGTAAACTATCTCGTTTACTATCTCGTTCTGATCCGACACTCGGAACCGAAAACTGGCCATGCCACATGTGTGCTTCTAGCTATGCGGAAACGACTGCCATCTTGCTGTATGGAAAGGAAGAAAGAAACAGAAAGCGACAGAGAGAGAGAGAGAGACAGAGAGAGAGAAAGAAAAGCACAAATATGTAGAGTTGTATGTATACATATACATATTTACACACACACACATTTGTATCTGCGAATATATATATATATATATCCATCTAAGCAAGCACATAAAATTATGACTGACATCTATATAGCAACTATGAGTATGTACAGTATGCACCGTTTAACCATCTCGTTTTAACTGCGGGCCCTATCTCGTCGTTCCCCAAGTAACGCTCGCAAAACCCGTATTACCATGTCCGCCTGTGCTATTAACACAAAAAGACTAAATAACCGCGGTCGCTCACATGACGGCTGACACTTCCAAATGAGGCTTGCCAGCTTCTCCGTGCTTGCTGTTGCAGTCAGGATGCAAAGCGAGTGGATCTACAGCGCTGAGACAGCATGTCCAAGTCCTGCTTTTCCAAACCACCTGATGGCTTCATTTGACAGGCGACCGAAGGTGATGTTTCAGATTCATCCGGCTGCCTTGCCCCAATCGCAAATGTAAGGGCCGTAGTTCACAAAGCCTTACCTCCCAAGCTAAATACAACCATTCCCGCCTGTACCGCACAAAGACCCGAAAATACGTCGGAGGCCAGTGCTCGTGAAGGACTTGGACGCTCCTGCATGCAGGCAAGGACACCCCACTCAACACACGAAAGCACAGCGAAAGCAAGAGAGACACAAGGTCACAGAGCTTCACAGATCTCCTCCGGCTTGATAGTAGAGTGCCTCGACTCGGGCCAAAAGTTGCCAGAGGCTGTCGTTGCTTACCGAGATAGGCATGAAATTCTCAGACTCGACGCAGCCATCTGTGTCGATTCCAAGCAATGCCTGGAACGTTCCGCGCATAACTTCAGACTTTACCTCCAAGTCCACCAGTGACGTCTGATGACGGTGCACTTCAGCCATGTCCATGCACCTGCAAAGCTTCTCTTCACCCATATCTGGTTCAACGGGAAGCGCTTCATCAATACTGATCGAAGGCGAATTATTCACCTCCAGCAAATAAGCCTTGAAATCATGGCCAAGCATAACGTCGAAGCCCAAGACCTGAAAGCATCTCATCTCATCGGAACTGCCACGCTGTCGATAATGACATGTCAATGTGGGAGCAAGGATGCCAAGGACTTTCTGGGCTATCCCGAGTGTATCAGCATAGAATGCCTGCACTCTGTCACAATCGAATCGCACCACGACGATTTCAGACAAGACTTCAGCTGATCAAGCTGCCTCAGCGTCGAAGTCAGGATATTCATGGCAGAGCTGCCGCAGGCAGACTGTGAGAGGTCGCTTTGACGCAGGGTTGGCGTCACTGTAGACTTCCTCCACTGATTGGCCACCTCGTGCAGAATGCTTGCTGCAAGCTGCAACGAGTGAAACGAACTTGCCAATGCAGGGTTGCCCAAGGCTCCGACAGTGCTCGAACTTGCTGCTGCGCTTGTTCAGCGAATAGTTGGTCAAATGTCCTGTGCTTCCCCCAAATCCTACCCTACCTGTCGCTGGACCTACAAGTTCTCAAAGCAAGCGCATCACTGATCGGCATGAAGCACACCAGTTCTTAACAAATATCCAAACTCACACAATGTTTCAGCCCCGTCTCCCATGCACCGATGCATGTTCCTCTTTGACGGCTGCTCGTAGGCCTCGAACTGGAGCAGGTACGTCAATGCTCGTCCACGGTAGGGACTACAGTATCGCACTCTGCTCTACGTTGCGCAGCGTGGGCTTCCAGCACCCGTCAAGGCCTCCGTGCAGAAGCGCGCAAGGCCCTCGCGGCAAAGCCAAGCTGCAGGAGGCGCAGTGGACGAACCTCCCGCCAGGCAAACATACCTGGGCTCTTTCAGTCGGATCTGGCCCGTCTGTGGAACCTTCGAATTCCTGCATGTGGCCGTGGCCGGAGATCCTAACAGGCTTTTGCCACTCAGAGGATGAGATGACATTGGGTCGGAGACCTTTCAGGACCCGAACTTGAAGTCCAAGCAACATGCGAAGGTCAAACTTGAGCCCATGGAGAAGTAAAGGTTTGCTGATGTACTTCTGCACCACCGCCGCTCCACTTTGTGCAGAAAGCTTAATGTCCAGCTGATGCAAACCTTGCACCAAGAAAATGCCGTCGCCCTGCGAGCCATCTTCCGGTTTCACGATGTAAGTACTCTTGGACTTCTCCAAAACACTGCGAAGCTCTTCCAGCTGCTCTGGCAAAACCCAGGTGCGTGGATTGAATTGGAAATGTCCCTCAGGACACAGGCATTGACAAGATCTAATCATTCGTGCCAAGTTCCCCTTATCACACAACTCCGGAGTTCCGAAGTATCGCGACACCCAGCTTCGCGGGCCAAGTTGGGACCAGCGTTTCAGCAAGTCTGAGGTCTGCATAACGCAGAAGATCACGGGCCGCTTCTTGGCTTCATCCGCCGTTGCTGATGCGATGTCCACTTCCCGCCAGCCAAGGCTCGCCGCAACATGCGAAAACAAGTCCTTCGCATGCTTCCCCACGCAATCCGTCGTGATCACCTCAGAAGAACAAAGCCTCTGAAAGCGTGGTAAATATCTAGTCATCTGCTCATGTGTGCATTATCGCGATCAACCAACTAAATCGCTGCATTTTGGCTTGGTCCCAGGCACCGTGAAAGGGCTGCCTCTCGTGCTTTTGCGGCCTGAAGGCTTGGTAGGTGCAGTTGCTGGAGATTGCCCAGGCGGCGCGGGCGGAGGCGGAGGCGCGGGCGGAGGTTCAGGAGGAGGCGGAGGCGGAAGTTCAATTGGCTCTGCCTGGTCATCGGCTGCTTGCCGCAGATCCACGACGTCCAACACCTCTTCCGGATGCATGCTTGATCAGCGTGTCGTCAGTGTAGTCCCTGTTGTGTCCTTTCGCCTGCATCTGCCTGCAATCGCCTCTCGCGCCGTTCATATGCATGCAAGCCTGGCTCAGAATACGGTATGCTATGCAATTTCTTTGACGTACATCAATGATTCCGTCTTTCCATCTGTCTCCGGTTGTTGATGGCCAAGCTCGTCTCAAGTTGCACATGCAATGGGCTCCACTACTGTCCCGATTGCTCTCAATGATTGGACATGGCTGCGGTCTTGGTCGAGCATACATGCAAAGTCAGAGGCTGTCTGATCACGAGCGCTTGCAGGCTTGCCGCCTCTATGCGAACATGCTGCCATGACCAGGTAGCTGATTGTAATTTCACCAGTCAGTAGCTACAGCTGAGGCCATGTTCGTCTTCCTCAGGTCTGCGTTCCTCAAACTCGCTCGCGAAATGTGCTTTTTCAGATTCGGCAAGCCTCCTTACGCAGACCTGTTGCCACGTTGCCAGATGCGTTGCCTGTCAGGACGGCTGAACTTGGCAAAACAAGCAATAACTTGATGAGTGCAGTGCCAGCTGCAATCGCAGCAGTATTCAATGAAGCGAACGACTCTTGGCTGTGTGACTGCGGCTGTGGTTAACTGAGCCGAGCCAGCGGCCGGTTCATGAGATCTCGTCTGCATTGTGCATAGCCCTGCCCAAGCCCAGGAGAACCGGACCGCATGCACAAAAAGGCGTAGGGCTTCGGCTTCGTGCCTTTCGCAACCATATGCACTCCTGTGTAACGTACTCAGGATCGTTGGAGTTGAGGCACTCCTGCAGAGCGCACATCAATTGAAACGAGCTGCCGTTATCTTGCAGTCTCGGGAAAGCATCGTGCTGCTGGAAGTCCTCGAAAGGCGCACCCTCTTTGTAACATCGGGTGCCTTCGTAGCATTGCAGCATGTCCTGGCAGTTGCAGCAGGCTTAGTTCACTGGGCTTCACAAGCGCAGTGATGATCCGGGGTTCAGACTTCGCGGATTCGCGTACCTTCCAGCACGGCCGGATCTGAACCATTTCAAAGCCGCAGCACGACCTCTACTAGGAGTCCCAAGTTCTGAGCTCCTGGCAAGAGTTTGACGGCTTTCTGTGCGGCTTTGCAGGGTCGATGGCATAGGAGCCCGGAGGAAGCCAAGGCTCTTCCTGCAAAGAACATGCCCAAAGAGCCCGAGGATTATTGACATGATTAGTCTTTCGTTCTTGATGTTTTTGTGTTGCTCTCGCCACATCTCCCTCTCTCTATATATAATATGTACACGTGTACATATTCATACATATATATATATATGTATACACACTGTATCACGGTATCAGGTTAATGTATAGCCATATAGTAAACTGGTAGAGGCAAGCAGTTGGCGAAACGAACAGTCAGCAGTTCCTAACTGGAACCATCTTGACCATCATCGTCTTGATCTTGACATGTCTATACCTCCAAAAACGACGACAACACTTACCTCTTCTTCGTCCTGTTCTGCAACTGCTCCCGCTACCGCTTCTGTTGCTACTTCTGCCTCTGGCGACACCACCAATACAACCACAATACAACCACTAGTACTACGAGTACTCGTGCTAGTGCTAGTACTAGTCTTAGCACTAGTACTAAGTACAGTACCAGCGCCAGTACCAGTTACATTACGAGTACTAGTAGCTGTGGCAGTAGTAGTCGTCGTTGTAATTAGTTAGAAGTACCACCACTGCTATTGGTACTGTTTACTAGTATTAATTGCTAGTACTACGAGTACTACTGCGACGAAGGATAATGACGACACTACAACGAAATCAGCAGGAAGAAGCTGCAGCGGAGAAGTAATCACTATGATAGGTGAAATATCTGCCTTCTTTCGCGCTTCGCTGGAATCGGGAGCAGCCGATGCCTCTCGCAGGTGGACAAGGCATGAAGACGGTGGACTAATGTAAGGGTCTGGGACTCTTTCAGAAACTCTTTCAGAGTCTATCTCATGTCAAGGTCACCGGCATGTCCGTAGTAAGATCCCGGCTGCCACGCTGGAAGAGGATTGCCCCATTCCCACCACAATCTTGTAGAGAACTTAAGAATAGGCTGTGATGTGGGTGCTGTTCAAACGCACAACTGACACTGTCAGTTCGTGACTGCAGGACAATTGGTACGTTTGCTTGCTGACGGATCGGCCAGTGGTAGTTGCAGGGTCGCGGATGAGTCGCAACAACATCAGACTGTTGCTAACAGATTTTGAGCCCGGTTGTCGCCTGGGGACTGTGGCGTCGCTGGCGCTCTGACTGCGATCTGCATTTCTAATCTCAGTCTCGTGACATAACATGAAACATGAGGCACGCTTTCCAAATCAAAAGCAAGTAAGGGTGGGCTGTGGTGGCTCCATGGTCACGAAAGCATCTGCCACGTCTTCACAACTCGATAAGAACGATGTGTCCGTGAAGTGATGTCCAGGGACCCTGATCGGAGTTGCCAACTCTTTCGGCACATTACATACCAGGTCATACTACACGGGGAAATAATGAGAGATTCGACCTGGGGATATATGGGCAACCTCAGGGCAAGCACTGCAAATCCGAACAAGTACACGCGTTTCTCTCGAAGCGAGCTGATTCCACCCTACTGCATGTAGCCGCCACTGCTGCAGTGGTTGCCACTCAGCTGCGGCTTGCCAAGGAGGTTCGCCTGCGGAGAAACATCACAATATTCGGATCTCGCATTGCCAGCGGGGCTTCAGTTCGCACACCCATACACAATTCAGAGGCAACAAATCCTACATCTTACAAGTAGCAGGTTTGTGTAGCCTTCCTGTCACAGACCCACCCACAATTTAGAAGCAACACGTTAAATCCTTCACTTCACTAACCCGCCCACAATTCAGAGGCCAGAAGCAATTTGAGCACAAGCTTTCAGGACGTAGCCTGCAAGATTATGCTGCGCACACCAGATGTAATTCAATTGCCAGTGGCCTGCCAAGGTGCCAGGCTGACGATTAGAACAAGATCCACAAAGATCCACGCAGTGATCTGAACTCCACAAAATCTGTCCGACTGCTTACATGTCAATGGTCAGGTGACTTTTTCCATTACGCACACCGCCGACAAGGTGCGCATCCAGACATCGGAGACACTGCACAAGTAGCTGCGGAGGAAACAGCCTTGCTACATAACTCGGCTGCGGACACACATTAACTATCAATCCGCCTCATCCCTCGGCACCCCCCACACCTCCCTCCCCCCACACAAAGAGAGAATCCGGCGAAGCAAACAAGCAGGCGTGCCGAAAAATTGATACCATCACTGATAACGATCTGTCACGCCGCTGAAGCGAGACTTAATTCAAGCCCCCACTGCACGAGCTTTCGTGATGATGATGAAGATGACTACAGCGACGACTACTACTGTTACTGCGACTTTGCTATTTGATCCTGAAGGATGACAGAACGCTCAGAATTCCAAGGCATGGAAACAGAGGCCTGACCTCAGCGCCACCCCGAGACACAGAGGACAGTGGATGGCTGAAAACAGAAAACAGTCGACGATCTTCTTAGCGATTGGGAAGGTGCGGCATTTACGTCTCGTCTCGGGTGCCCTCCGGCTCACAAGGGCTTCTCCACTCCGGTATGCATGCAGACAGGCAACAAAAAGGGCCCGAGCAAAGATGCAGCCGAAACCCTTCCTTCCAAACCCGGGCAGCCTCCTGCGTTGCCACGGCGATGCGTTGTAGGAGGGTGGCATCGACTTGCTGCTCCTAGCGGCTCTGCAGAGTTAAGCGTGATTAACAAGTGCTTCGCCCTGTAGCCCGTGAGAAGCAGAATTTCGCCGGCATTTTGCATCGGCGTCCACTCGAGTAGAGCGAAAGCGCCTGCCCACCCCGTACTTATGGAGGCTGCCTGCTTGGCCAAGTAGGTAGCAAGAGCACTTTGGAGATCCAGCTCCGCGAGTGGATCCTTGCCTCAGGCTCGGAGTTCAGTTATTCCGTTATTCAATTGGAAATGTTCTCCTGAAGGAGCTGCTACAAGCACAGCGCTTGAAAGCCACACCCTGCATAGCAGAACTCAGTATATTTTGCAGGCAAACGGTGTCGGCAAAACCGGATTGAGCCAGATCGTCAGCTAAGGACTTTCTGGGGCTGCAGCGTTCTAGAACCTGCACACAGAGGCGGTGGACTTGCAACTTGAGAAGCTGGCCACACAAGCTAGGGCAACAAACGGAGCAGAGTCGATAGAGCTCGGTCGATATTGCGCGCATGCAGCATGGATGCAGACACATATGTATTGCCATGAAGCTTGAAATCTGCAAGAAGATAGCATTCTTCCGCATTTCGCCGGCCCACATACATACACCCTTGTCGTAGTACCTTGACCGACCTCGTTGCGCTCCGGAACGCCCTGCATAAGCAATAAATCGGCCATGTACGAGCAGCTTCGACCGGTCCTTGTGGTGGCATAGCTAATTAGTACTGAGGCATTCAGACTTCAACCTGCGACGTAGATGCGCTTGGCCGCGTAAAGACAAGATGCAAGTTGTCATGTTGTTTAAGCAGACGGACCTGAAGGGGGTGTGAGAAGGCGGTGGACGCAGGCTCCACAGAGTTAGCTTTCGTGAAATGTTTTTTCCTGTGCCGAAAATGCAGTGCATGACTCCAAACTCACCAGCCGAGCACACAGCACCCATGTTCGCAGCCCCCCAACAGCCCTCCATCCCTCTTTGGCGTAGCCTGATGAACAGAAAAACTGGGTCCGGTCCGGTTGTGAGGAATCGGCCGAATCCTTAACCCGGGTACACACACAAAGGCAGAAAGAGGGAGAGACAGATAGACAGACTGATGGATGGACATAATATGCCCATTGGATCCCAAGTGTGCAACATTACCAAAGCTCGTCTGTCTCCTTTCCGTCCGGCAATTCGAGGTTTGGCCCAGATTTTTGGGCAGCCCGCGGAGTACTTTCAATACAGAAAGACTCAAACACTGGGAACAATGGTGCACATTGTCGAGACTCGCATCCTCGTGTTCAACAGCAGAGGAACCGCGATGGGAAAGATTTCGGAACTAATTAGGCATATTCCATCGTCTGGTGCTGCCCCTATAGCAGCACCAGGGAATGCAGCTTGTACGCAAGTTACAGAAGCTGTTGCTCAAAGCCCTGTGCTTCGCACAGGAGATGCAGGCAAACGCCAATAATGGACAAGTTTTCAACATGCAAACCAGGGATAGCCCCCTTGTCTGTGCACCAATTACGGTTGAAAAAGGTCAGTCGGGATTGATTAGGTTCAGACGCCGCTGTTGAATTGCTGGCTGCATTGCCCGGATGAGCGCAGAAGGAGCAGCTGCGGCCAAGTTACCAGTATTCTGCTATAACGGCGAGGCTTCATAGGAACGACTGTGTAGACACGCCAGTCCTCCCACGTGGAGACCTCGCCGGAAAGTATCAGCTTTCTGAGATTTCAGGTTTTGGCACCTTCCACGCCGCCAGCATGCGACGAGGCTTCTGCAATGTAGCCGAGGCGCGCAGGTCCGACACTTCATAATCCTCCATGTCGTTGAGCTCTCTCACGAAGACGAGTGCATACATGTAGACCTTACTGCGGACCTCCTTGTGCACGGATACCAGCTCTAGCAAAGCTTGGTGGCTCAAGCATAAGAGGGTGGCTGGCGTCTCAGACATCGCCTTACCCATGTAATGCCATGAAGTCCAAAGGCAGGCCTCACACAGCCAATCTCCCGCTTCTAGCTGTGAGGCGGACAAAGGCTGCCTGCCATCAATGGGAAGAATCGATGCCCAGGATCGACGTCGAAAGCTGCCCGACACAACCGGCTTTGACGCCAGCTCGGGTGACATCCCCAGCATGCTGCGATACCAGATGGTACCACGAGCCACAATCAGCATGCTCGTGCAGGTTGGACCGGCTGAGAAGAGGGTTTCGTGGGGCGACAGGTTCCAATCCGACAATGCCTTGTGACATAAGTCGTACTGCAAGGCCACAAACCCACCAACCAGCCGGCCGAAAAACTCGTGCTTGGCAAGAACCGGGGAGAGAGCTTCACGGCACAACTCACGGTACAAATGTTCCGGCAGTACTTTATCCATGTCTGCCTTGCTTGGCACCAACACGGTTCGTGTACTCCGTTGCAAGTATTCCCTCATGCCGCTCTCTAGTTCCCACGAAACTGGGAAGGTTGATAGGTAGTCTTCAACTTGATGCTGCGCTTCGGACCTTGTTCGGTGCGCCCGGCGAATGTCGGAAAGCTCGTTGGTGATAACGGATGTGAAAACTGTACCAATGAGAATCGCAAAGCCTGTCGCCAGCAACGCAAGTATCCTCTCTGTCTGTGTGCTCAGGAGCATGTTTTCAGTCGTCCGTGAGGCAGGCATACGGGACAGGGCCCACTCAATAGTCTTCAGATACTGCTCGGGCACCGACAGTGTTTCCAAGCCACTCCCCGCAATCCAACCATTAGGCAGGGAACCCACCGCAAACCAAAGGCACGTCGTGTAATGTAAGAACATTACACACCTGAGCTGGAGATTTTCAACTCTTGCAGATCGGCATACTTGCCACGTCTCAAACCCGGAAAATGCAGGCTTCGAGGCGGAAGCCAGCAGCAAGATCCAGAAATCCTCACAATTGCAGGCGAGTTGCGAAACCAGATTGATCAGGAACATGCTGACGGCATGCGCTTCATGCGTGTGCTGACGATTCCACCGGCGGACGCTCCTGTTCAGTGAGTAGCATGCGAGCCGTGCGCATGCAAAGCTCAATATCACGTAGCGATGCATAGTAGCTTGCTGCAACTTGAAAGCGTATGCAACACCCAGTGACCAGCCAGTGTGAGGCCTTTGCCAGGCCTTGGCAACCCCGAAAGTGCATATATCTTTGGGAGATGTCGAAGGCGTGTCAGTTGCAAGCCTCCCGATGTTCAGCTAGATGGGCAAGGAATAAGCAAGGCTGCCACACATATCATGCATCCGACAACATAAAAGCATGTGGGGAACCGTTTAGCTGTGCCGTGACCCATTCTGCTACAATGCTACAAGTCTCAGGCTGCTTCGCCCTCAAAACGGGTTGCATGTCGCCTATCTTCTTTTCTCCATGGGTGCACATCAAGTCACAGCAAGCGCAGAAGATGCACTAAATGAGACCTCAAGCCCTTCGCGCCGTACCCCGTGCGAGACCTCTACAGTTTTTCAACCATGACACCCGGAGCCCTTCTTCAAGATTGTTTCAGTCGGCAAACTCTTGCCAGGGCAGCGCCGTGCTCAACATGATTTTTAGAATCCAACTGGAGTTGTTTCCACAAGGATGATCGACAGAGTCGCCGTACCTGGAATAAACAGTAAAAGAACACTTTATGGAAGATGATGGAACAGCTGGAAAAGCCGCAGGGAACACAAGTTGCCTGTTGAAGTTTTGTCAGATTCTGGCCAATACATAGCACTTAGCATCCATCTGCGAGGGCCTTGACAGAGCATCTTCAACTCCAGCGGAAGTGCAATCCCCAGATCCTCAGACGAAATCTTGCAAGGTTCAAATCGTGGGGAAGCCGAATGTGCAATTGAAGCGTTGCTGGAACGAATGTGTGCAACCGCAGAGGAAGCCCTTGCCTCAAGGCGACCTACAGTACTATGTACCGTTACTACAGGGAGGGGAGACATAGCTTTGCCAAGCCTGCCGAGAGTCCATGAGCAGCAAGGCATTTAGAAGCGTCTCAACTGCACCTGCTCTGAATGCGTCAGCAGAAGACGAGACCTGGCCAGTCCAACGATATACCGCCACCGGGAGTGTCATCACCCAAAACAATGCCTCAGCGGGCCAGACCGCTGCAGAAAAAGATCCTGCTAGAAGCTAGCATCCGCTACCAGTTTGTGACCCCATGTGCACACAAGCAGCTGTCGTCACACTGATTGCATCCACCCAATGGATTTCTCTTGGCAGGAAGGCCACCAACGGCAAGGCGGCAGCATGAAAAACAAGACTGAGAATTGCAACGACAGCCCACAAACGAGCCATGCTGGGTTGCCTGGACGTCTCGTTTGCCCTGAGGTTCAAGCTATCTGAAGGCACTGATGACTGACATCGACTCGCTTTGGAGACCTGCTCCTCTCCGAGTCGGCGCCAAGCGTTGTGCATGTCGAAACGCTGGCTCGCAACAGAGGCTTCTGAAGCAAAGTCTCCAGGCGCTTCCATGCCCTTCTTGCCGTCTCCTTCTTGCCCCTCAATGAAGGAAACGGTTCTTTGCCGCGAGCGACAGCGCGCAGAGTCGACGTGACATGGCTCAAGTTGCTCAATAGATGGCAATGACTCGCTGTGAATAAGAGCAGCCGTTTGCCCAGGCGGCTCGTGGAGCACACCGTTGCTCAAGTTTGGGGCAGCCGAGATGGCGTAGGAGTTGGAAAAGTCCGAGTGTATGCGGGTCGGATATTCATCGCCGTTCTCATTCCTGTGCTTCGCCACACGGCACTCCACATGTACGTCATGAGCTGCTAGAAGCTTCCTCAGATCAAGAGGCAAAGTGCTCTCAGATTCTCCCAGCACCATCAAGAAGAAAAGTTACATAGCACTTGCAGTAACAGGATACAAACTTGCGAAGAGCCAGAACAGCAACAGGAACACACTATAGAATCAGCAGTCATACTCGTGACCGTAGCCAGATACGACCGCACTCACAGCAAAAGGGCTTCCACGCCCTAGCCTTCCGTACCCAGCAGCATCGCCAACACCATTCGTGCTTTTGCTGCTTCTGTCTGACCCACCTTCTTCGCTCTCCATGCCCTCCATCACTGCCCGTTGCCGCCCTTGAGATGTGCTCAGAAAAACACAGTCACCAAGGATCGCCGCCGCCAAAACAGCAGCAACAGGAAGCAACTCAAAGCAACCGCGACAACAGTCTCAGTGCAACATGTAACCGTGGCACCCGACCACGGTCATGCCCCTTTAAAATGTAATCCTTAATTGCAGCTGTGGCTCGTCAGTAGTGTCTCCTAGGTTCAAGCAGATTCAGGCATGTTCAGGCACTTGTCAGGTTTCACCCTTGCAAGAAGTTCATAAGAAGGTCTCGGAAAAGAGTGCAGCTCTACGTGACCAAGGGGTTGTGCAGGCTGGCCTTCTGCTGAAACAACTTCTCGGTTCCGAGACTACAGGTAGACTTACTGGGGACATGGCCGGGTCGGAATACGTCTTTTCCTTTATGGCGACGTGGCAGAGACGTGGGATGTATCTATCCATCTTGGCTTCGCGAACTTATTGTTGTGCACATTGCTGCACCGCCGAGCCTACTTTTCGTGGAAGGAATGCAGTTTACTCTTTTTGGACCTGTTGTCAGCAAGGTCTTAGTCAACCATGCAATAGGTTGCTCAGCTTCTTGAAAGATTTGAGTCGAGGCGGTGCCGTGGTGCCATTGACAAGCGGAGCCTTTCCTGTCCGCTACACGGCTCGGAGGAGAAAGCAGCAAGGCACAGCCTGTTTTCTCGGAAGTTTGGCCCCTTCGAAGAAAATTACTTCACCAGGTCCCTTCACTGGCAAACTCCACATAAGGTGAAGGTGAGTGGCGATCTCTGAGAGAACCTTTGGCAAGGTCATTTCCTCTGCCATGGCAGCCGGGTATTCTATCCTCAGGCAACCACGAAAGCTTACCTAGCTCGAGACACTTTGCGAGTGTTATGGAGTTCGTCAACAACGATGTCTGTGCATCTGGATTACACAGTCGAAGCCTTGTGTTGGGCTTGGCGCCGTTCAAAGCTCACACGCTTGAGGAGCTTCCTTCTTTTAACTTAAGTGTAAACTCATGTAGAAGTAATACCTCGCATAGCTACTAAGTCCTGAGCCGACCCACCGGAGAGCGATTTCTGCTGAAGCGAAAGGAGCTGGCTAGGAATCATGATCCCTGGAGCAGCTGAGAATGTCCAAGGTTACAGAAGGCTCGGATCCAATGTGACACTTCCCCATGCCGGTCTCCCGATTTCCCCCTCAGATGAGCGCTTGCAGCCTCCGAAGCTTAACAACGAATTCAGGACTTTGCATGTGCTGGCCACATGCAGCTCATCTAAAGCATGGCCATCTACGTCAGCACAGCTCACTTGGATTCCTCTTGCCACTCCGAGAGCCAAAAGACTGAGCTGCTTGCACTCGCACCAGGCCCTGAGCGAGGCAAGGGCTTGAACCTGCACAGCCTGCACCTGCTTTGTCTAGGCCCGACAATACGGGAAGGGCGGCCCGTGCGGTCTCAAGCACGGAGAAGTTGCTCCCTTCTACAATGCCGGGCACAGGTGCATGCGCTACGGCTGTGCAGCACGTGCTTTGTGCGCGCCTTCCTCGGGATGTTTCAGCAAAGTGGGCTTGAAAGCTCACGCCCAGCCTGCCTTGGAGCAGGTGCCCAAGTTCAGCCAGCAGAGGCTTCAGGGTTGCGTCCATGCTCTCGGGAGGGCGGAGGATCACCACCACTGACTTCGTCAATGAAGCCGCCTCAGCGAAAAGAAGTTCAAGGAATTTGCTTTCGAGTGTCGTTCATTCTTGATGCCTGAGAGATCATGTCATGCATTCTTCAGGACATGGCAGGGCAACAGCCGAGAGCACAAGTCAATGGCCAATGGACTCGCTCCATCGCCGATGATCTGCTGACAAAAAACACTCGGCTTCAGGAGCTGGAATTCGGCCACCAACAGGTCCCCAATATCCTGGCACACCAACGGGCACAGGAACATATGTCAAACACTGCACTGTTGGCCCGCTGTCCAGCTGGTAAAGCTGCGCGTAAAGACTCTGCATCTGGTCGGGGGTAAAGCACGGATACCACACCTGACGCTGGAAAAGCGACACAGCTCCCAAGCGTGGATTTGACTTTGGGCCGGGGCTGTTTAAAACAGTTCGCATCCGGTTCGCTCTAATTTTCCGGACCAGGTCGCACGTGGCGGCATGACCAATTCTGGGCGAGCTCTACAACTAAAACTTGTCGTGGTTGTACTGCTTCCAGCCTACTTTTGCATGACAAGGCGCAGCAACGCAGAAGCGGGAGAATTCATGCAAGTGCCTGCCCAAACAGAAGAGTCAGAAGAGGTCTTTCAGGCTTGTTTGACATTTCTTGCCCCACTAATGTCTGCACCGACACTTTCCAGCGTCAGTGAGCTCCAAAAGTTGGACTGGATTGCTTCTTGCTCGCTACTTCTGTGCGTTGCCAGAAAGGGGGCATGTCACACTTTCCTCTCGATCTTGCTGGCACAACTCGCACAAGTGCTTCCAGAAACAAAATGCCTCAGGAGGAACAGATTCCAAGCGGTGTACTCGTTGTAAGGCTCATATGGGGGATCCATGAGGATCAACCCGTTGGCCCGCAGGTCCTGTCGAGCACAAGGACCGACATCAAACTCTGGAACAGCATCATAGTTTCAGGCTTGCACCAAACACTTACGCACAGGAACAACTGCTGTCATCAAATGTGTGATTTCATGCGGACAAAGCTGTCATCAAAAGTCGGGAACATGCATCCTCTTCCATGTGGTGAAGAAGCCACCAATATGAATTTCCCTGAGACGGAGACGGGAAGCGTCTGAGCAACAGCAATCAGCTGCTTAAGCTACGGTTTCTATTCTGCAAGCTTGCCGAGCATCTGAAATCAGCTTCACGCTGGCGCCGATGCCCGATTTGAAGAACTGTGCCTCGTCGGCTGGCTGATCCGGGACGTACGTAACACCACGGCGAACCGAGCATCCATGCACGATTTGCAAAATTCCGTCAGCATCCTTGCTTTGTTGACACAAAAAAGTTTCTGACAGACTGTGCAGGTGTAAGGGCGTACGCACATAGATAGACACATGCCATACAGTACGTATGGCATGGAGAAACAGGTACGTAAAACGTTTCGCCCTGACAACCCCAGCGAACACACATCAGACCATCAGACCGCCTGCTTTCGTCGTCACTCATACATCAACATGTAGTGTATGTCTATAGACACACCTGGCATATTATGCGATCTGTATAAAAATCGAATGAGTGCCAAACGTTGTGTCGAACCGTCGGCATGATTTGTATGTCACACGTTGTATTCATGCACATACATACAGCTCTTATGCAGATTTCAAGCTCCACGACCCAAGCTACAGCACCATCAGTTTTAGGCTACTGCTTTGCTGAGTGCGGGCGGGCTGCCAGGTCCTTGTACATGGTGCTGGCAAGCTCAAAGCACACGGCCTTCGATGTTGCATCGCATCGATGCTGCCAGAGTCTTGACAGGCTATATTAAATATATGTTTGGGCTTTGGAACCTACGGTAAGTCCTCACTCTATCAAACTCCTACCCTCTTCGGTACACGCTGGCCTGATCCCCGGGTCTCAGCCAGCGGGCAGCCAGGGCTGCAGAGCCCAAGTAGTGGCGCAGGTGTCCTCCTGCACTTTCAAGGGACTCCCACTGCACAACACACAGACATGAAGAGAAGGCTGTGTCTGTTCAGGCCGTCATCAGGTGCAGGGCTGTGTCTATTGTCATGAGCTGCGTGCAGAGAAATCATTTTTGCGCAGACGCCCGGAAGTTGCCTTGCGCAACGCGACTTCTGCTCAAAGCCTGAAAGCAGCAGCCGGCCTTGTTCGACTCCGTTGTAGCTGCGCAACTGTGCGAGGTATTGCGTCAAAGTGAAGCACCTCACTTCGAGCCCCCCCCTTCGACTTCTTTCTCATCGACTTTGTACTACCGGCGCATCCAAACAAATTCAAGGACCTGTGTGGTAGTCGAGAATCGAGTGTATGCTTCGAAGATTGCCGAGGCAGGAGCGTCTTCGGCTGCGCGCGGTCCAGGAGTTTGATTCCGTGCTCGAAGGTGCTGTCCTGCAGTGCCTGCAGCTTCAGCAAAGGCTACGACTTGTCAAGACATCAAACACGTGCTTTACTCAGCTGCATCGTCTTGCGTCTTGTTTGTGGAGTATCATGGCAATCCGGTGGCTTCAGGTTTGAAACACTCCACAGGAAGTGGCTCCACATGCAAGCCAGTTGCACCATCCATGGTCAAGTCATACACTCCTCGACCCGCATGGGTGTCGATGTAGGTGAAGCGTCCGGGCTCCTTGCAGGTTCCATCTCACCACCGCTACTCGGCTGCTTCGTAGGCGCCATCTGACGCTCCTTCGTAAAGCTCGCCAACAATGAGATCAGGACGGCGTGCTTGAAGCAATCCTCTTACTGACTCAGGCAGGCGGCTCTGATATAGGTCGTGGTAAACCCGCTTTGTCTGTCTTCTGAAGATTTCTTGCAACTGAGGCACTAAAGAGCTGCCAGCCTGGCTGAGATGGTCGTAGCGGCATTCACTGAAGCCTAGGCTCCGCATCGGCTCGGCACGATTCGAGGCTAGGCCCGGCCGACAATGGACGGGCCTCCCATAGCCGGTCTTAGCCGGTGCAAGTCAGTCTATCAGCCAGTCGTTGAGTCAGAGGCCTAGCGGCCTAGCGTGTGTGTCTGTGTGTCTGTGTCTGTGTCTTTGTGCACACGAATGCTCCGGCCAAGCAGCCATCGATTCCGTGCGCAACCATGTCCTGCACGACATGCAGGTACCACTACAGTCACTACATGCTGCCCAGGCCAAGCGATGCACAGCCATGCGAAGTCAAAGGATCTTGCAGCGGGCGAAGGCATGTGCAGGCGTGGCTCCTGTACCACCTCCAACACGCGTCCCCATTGGCCACTCGCCTGTCTGGAGAACCGCAAGGACTCTGGGCACATCAACAAGTATAGCACTGGCTAGGACCGCAGAAATTGGAGTTCTCTTTGTCATCTTATAGTCTTAGAAGCCACTTTAGCTGGTCTCAGCCATGTCAGCCTTGGCCAAACACGGCAAGACACGAAATTTGCGCTTGAGTTCCGGGGCTACGCAGAGGTTCTTCTGGCTTCCTCGCTTATTTGCATCATGATGCAAAAAGCAGCCGCCCTCGTGAAAGATTCACGGCTTGTGTGCAATCGAGGCACGTAACAGACATTGAAAAGGCAGTTGTAACCTCAAGAAGGAGCGAGACAGTGTCCACCCATTGCCTATCGTTGGTTACTCCAGGTCGGGCTGCGAGCTCCAAACTCGATTTCAGGCGCGACACAAACGGATTCAAAGGTCGACAGAGAGCGCAATGCCGCTTTGCATGGCTGAGCTGGGAACTCACTAGATCCGGCGCGACGTCCAAATGCCTGACCGCACAAAGGACACAGCAGTGACGGCGACAACAACCACAACAGCAGAAACATCGGCACTCCATCAATAACAAAACCACAGCAGCATCAACATCACCATCTTCAGCACCTTCATGACCATCATCATGATCATCGTCATCATCACCACTTTCCTCCTCCTCGAATCTAGAATCATAGTTGCACTGGCCAGTAAGTTCTGTACCACTACTACCACTACCTTGTCGATGTGCGGGTTTGAGTACTTCCATACGACAACCGCGCATATGATTTGTTACGTTCGCACCGTCATGTGGAGCAATCAGCAGTCTGCGTGTCAGCGCCTCATGTCTTGCAGGAGTTGAAAGGCCTGCTGCCAGTGACCGCCAGCCTGTCTTGCAGCTAGAGCTGGGTGACTTTCCTACATCTGGCTGGGCACAGCCGATGTCGCGAACTTTCAGAAAGACTAGCTGCTGCTAGACGCGGCTTCGAGCGCCGCTGTCAGATGGAACTCGACGTCGCTAGCGCTCGCACATTGAACAAGCAAGGATGCAAAAGTCAGCTGCCTCACACACACCGATAGCCGTATTGAAGCTGATGACCTGCGTACAGGTCACCGCTTGAGATACTCTCCTGCACTTGGGCTGAGGACAGCACGTCTGGGCGCAGCTTTCGGGTCCGCATCGACCGGAGTAACGCGAAGACCTTTGCATGGTTGCGTGCTATGCATGCCCCACTCAGCTTAGGCGTCCCTTGCACAAGTTCCGTGACCCGCAAATGTTACGTACAATGCTAAGGCGTGAACGCTTTCCACGTTGTTCCCGTCTTTGAAGTGGGCATTCATGGCAGTGTTGAATGTCGTGGTGCTCGGCTCAACGTCCTTTACGACACAACTTATGACTCGACATGACCGCGCTTTGCAAGGTGCTCTTCTGTTGGCCACTGAATTGCAGGCATGTTTCTCTGGCTGCCATCTCCTTCCGGAGAAAGCGGAGATGCTGACACCGCAGAGAGCACAGGGGATCGATTGTGCACGCAACAAGAAGGCGCACCCTTGCAGGATCACTCGGGGGGGCGCTGAGACAATTTCTGCTGACGCTCCTCCAGCAGCGCAGCAGCGTGCGTCCACTGGTGATCAGCCCTCTCAAACACGAAGATGATGCTGTTGTAGGTTACCCTCACATTGGGCAGCTCACTCTGTGCCAAGGCCAAGTGCGTGCGCAAAGACACCCTCGGGCAAAATACGCCTCCGAGACTTCCCTACGCTCTTCTCGAAGCCTTGTTCTGAATACAAGTCCTCAAGCCAACACTAGAGTCACTAGAGTCAGCTGACACAGCATGTGTCGCAGTATTGTTAGACAAGCAGCACGTCGGGCTGTAAGTTCTCGTCTTGCATTTGGGCAAAGAGGCCTCCAACGCATCATCTTTTTTTTTTACAATGGAGACGTGCGTTGTCTTGGCTTGGCTATCCGTCTGGCTGCTGTTCCGAATAGTCATGCACATCCGGACTTCAGGGGTCCTGGATAGGCAGCAGTCAGCAGTGTTTCGGATTGCAAGGGTCTGACTTCCGTTCACCACCTGGCCTGTAGCAAGCTCCCACCTCTCACCATCACAAGCACTGATCACGGTGTTGTAGCTCCTGAGATTGACAGGAGGCACCGCCTGCCCAACTGCCGGGCTGTTTATGACTCTTTTGCACTGTCCCAGGTCTGCAGCAAGTATCCGAACGCTGGGAAGCACGCGAAACCACCTCAGATGTTTCGGAGGAATGTCTAGGAGATCGTACGAAACTGACATCTCGAGCATGATAAGCCACCCATGTGTCGCATCTCGATTGAAGACTGCCGAGGATCGTCATGGCAGCAAGGAGTTGCAACGCCTGTGCCCACATCTGTGCATTGCCGCAGGCGCTTGCAGCTGCATTGTAGCCTCAGACAGCCGATGCAAATTCCCACCGTCTTCCCGAGGCTGCGAGGTCGACTGCCAAGTCCCAGCCACATATTACGTTCGGATAGAGATCTCCTTGTCGCATCTCATCGAGAAGCCTTCAGTGGCAAGCTGATCTTCAGCTTCAGCAAGCTGTGTAAGTGGTAGTGGCAACTGCAAAGAAGGATCAAAGCCAGCTTTCAGACCCTACAGACTGTCTGATTGACGCAGGCATCAGTTCATCCAGGAAATCCTTTCATCGGATCTGGAAGGTGCGCTGATGTCCGGGCATGGCTACTACCAGCTTGGTAGATCTTCTCGGCGGGACTTGGTGGATAAATCGGGAGGACCGCAGCGAATACAACCCGGACCCGACCCAATTGCAGCAGTTGGAGCCCTGCTGCAAACAAGCCAAAGCCTCACAGTCCACTGCCGCCGGTCTAAAGCCAGGTGGCTGCAGCGCCAATGGCCATTCCGAGCCCTTCGCGCATGCAGAAATCACGGCGCTGTAACCCACAATGTCGACCTGCCGTTACAGTAACGTTGTCTTGCATGTGCCACGGCACCTGAAGAACTAATTAATCTCTACACTCGGTCCTTGCCTCAGCATGCGGAGAGGATTTGAGTGTCTCCCAGAGGGCCAATGCACTCTGCCACTCCTTCTCACAAGCGCTGATGGCGGCACTGTAGCCTGCACTAGCCGTTCCCAACGCATGTGACATCGGACAAACACACAGCCAGCTCAAGGACTCTGCGACGCTATACCGAAAGAGCAAAGTGCTTTTCAGCGAGCCTTTCCCCTCGTTGGAGATGCGTGCCACGACCGTGCTCGGAATCAGACATGCTTCCAGAAAGCCAGCCGAGCGACTGATTGTGTTGGGTGAGATGGCAAGTGTCTGCATGTCAGAAAACAGACCTCAGCGATTCCACAAGCTCTTGAACCTTTGAGAAAGATTTCGTGTTTTCTTGCTCGGTTGTTGACAGTTCTATTCTGTCCGCTCTGCCTACGTGTAGCAGCAGCCTGGCCCGGGTTGCGTCACCTGGCTGTCATATTATCTAACTTCGCATCAGGATCAGCTCCGAGGCTGGACATGTGCCGTGACGGAATGAAGGAATTCTTGCAGAGACAGGGACCCAATGCCAGCGCCCACTCTGAGCTTTTTCCGCATGCATTGATTGCTGCGCTGTAGCCTTGCGAGGGCCAGGCAGTCCATCAGCTACAATGAACACCTTCGGACCCCTCTCTCTCTCAAGATGCTTCAAAACCTGGAGCCTGCTGTCGCACCATGCCATGACAGCCAGGACGCTCACCACAGCAGGCTGAAGACTGTCTCGCTCCGCACGATGGAGCAAAGCCAGGGCCTTACTGCCACATGCAGCACTGCTTTACAAGCTTACCTACTTGCTCGTAAATTACAGTTGGTTTCTTAGACTGCCGTACTTGCACGTTTGGACGTCGCTCTGCTTCTGTTTTTTTCTCAACTTGTGTGTGTGTGTGCCTGCGACTTAATTGCTGCCCCCGCCTTGCCTGCTTGCTTGCTTGCTGGCTTGCTGACTTTCTTCATCGGCATGGCTTTTCTCAGCATGTTATCGCGACCGCGTGCGCTTGTTCACGTGTCTTCGCATTGTCTGACGTTGAAGGATATCGGCTTGCGAACCGTGCTGTGGTTGTCTGCTTGATGGCTTCTGTGTCTTTGATTGTCTTTGTCTTTGGTTGCTTAAGCTCCACTTCTCATCCATCTGTTAGTGTGAAAGGGCCCAACATGTTTACAAAATCTTCACTCGGGAGCCTAGTGGCTTCTTGCCAGCAGCCATCCTTGCCGCATGCATCCAGTGCGGCATTGATGCCTGGGTGGCAGGGAGGCATGTGAACCATTGCGACAAAAGTAACCAGCGAAGGCACGTTGTTCTGAGCGCTCGTGCCGGCATGAATGATGGAGTAACCGGCTGAGGCGTCCCAGTTACAAAGACTGACACCTTCATGATAAAGCCAAAAAGACACCCGTCGTGACACCAAAGGTACTGCTTCTCGAGCGAGTAACAACATGGAGCCAGCAATGCCCTTCTTCGTTTAGGCATTTGAAGCCCGAACTGCGGAACAACAGCTGTGACAACTGCAAAGGGATTATGTATGCTGATGATAATTGCCGCACTGCCTTTTTGATTTTCAATGCTGGACCGTTTCGCAATTGTCAGCCTAGCTGCTGACGATGACGGGCTCGATGCCTGGCACTCCACCGGACTTTATGCAAGCAAGTGTACGGTAGTGTGACCTGCACAACCCGGGGCTTGACACCTGCACCAGCAAACTTGTCCCCAAGGCGCTGCATACCAGTCCTTCAATACGATGACTCCTCTTATTCTCCCTCTTATTCAAGACTCTTCATGCCGCTTTTATCCGCAAAAATGATTGTTCAATGTCCACTTGATACTAAGATGTAATATCTTTCTGTGAAGGCCTCGTGCTGGCATCTCCTCCAGCAAGTTCAGGGCCCTCTGTCGCTCTGTGGACTGGGCCAGAGCACTCAGCGTGGAGCCTTGGCTCATGCTTTTATATCCTGCGCTTGGCATTTATTCGGGCTGGAGCAGGAGCCCTGGAGGAGGGGACCGGGGAGAGTGAAGAGAAGCTCCATTGCATGGGCCATAGTATAGGGGGTCATGGTGCAACTAGCGGCTAGCTCGAAGTAATTTTGGGCGTACCCACACAGATGTCGGGGTGTGGGAGCACTTACTTCTAGCACGAAGAGTCGCAATGCCCCAAGACACTGAAGCTGTAGACATTGGCTTCGATCTTTCTCTGCGGCATCTCTGCAAGGAGTGCCCTTGGCTTATGATCTGTCTACCAAGCGAAGTGCATGTGCTTTGTACCGAGGACTAAGCCGGCGGCACGGCCCTTTGCCACTGCCCACCCTTCTCGCAGCTGGAGATGGCAGCCGAGAAGCTGTAAACGTTGGGCCTCGGATCGAGGGGCTGCATGAGGTCCTCAAGCTCCTCAAGAGTCCGACTAGAACGCCAGGGCCGCCAGGCTGCTGAAGGCGCAGAGTGGGCATCTGCGCGAGCAGGCTGAGTGCCGACTCCCACTCGTGGCCCTTTCCACAAGCACCTGCAGCTACTAGTGAGTATGATGCAATGCTTGTCGTGTCGGCATTAGTGTAGAGCTCTAAGCATGGTTTTAGGCTACTCGCTGAGCTGCAGCTGGGGAGCTGATCGCGCTGGTAAGCGTGGCACCTCTAGCAGTCAGCCAAGCAGTGCCAGCACAAGCAAAGGCGGTAGTCAGCCGAGGGTTTGCTGCGCTGCAGCCAGGATGCAGGTGGGATTCAGCCCGCGGTCGCGGTGGAGCATCTGCTCCAGCTTGTGCAGCATCTGTTGCCAAGCTCTTCCATCTGTCCGGGCGGTCCGGGCGGTCCGGGCGACCCGACTGGGACCGCCAGTCACATGCACTACATTGCGGGAAAGCGGCACTCTTTCGAGCGACATTCCGAGCGACAGCCGTCAGAGTCTCGAGTCTCGAGGCTGTATGCTGCAAGCGATGTGGAGCAGAGAAGGGGATGGCAGCTCAAGCCAATGCCTACTCCAACCCGAATCTGGTGCCGATCATGCGAGCAAGCCCATGTTCACAAGCCACAATTGCTGTCTTTGCATGGTATACTTTGATTCGACCTTGAACTTTATCCGGCCAAGACGCTGCAACCCGCCCTGGACAGCCTGGAACGTGTCGCCGCCGGCGTCTGATCCGTCAGAGTCCTCGAGGTCCTGCAAACATGCTCTTCTCTCTCAGCTCAATCGTGCTGCCAGGAGCTTCTATTGTGCAGAACCTGTTGGAGACAGACGTCATGACAGGGCTTCGTAAACCCTGACTGTCGCCTCCAAGTCTAAGAAGTCGGAGAGGAACTTCCCGCCCTTCTCCTCCCCCGGCTCATCATCATCGTCCTACAGAATGCGATTGAAAGCCTAAGCCTTGAAGCGACCCGGGAGATAAGCGCCGACTTCCCCGCTTCGACGGACCGGGCTCTGTGGCCAAGCTGCAAAGCTCCAGAGTCTCAGCGCTCGCCTCGTCCTCCGACTTCAGCGCTTCGGCCTCGGCCTCGCGAAGGCGCCTGGAAGGGCGCGCTGCAGCGGCAAGACACACTCAGACTCCTTCGATCGACACAACACCCACCAAGACCCCCTTCAGAACACATCACAGCTCTCTTCCTCCCCGGTCATCTCCTAGTGCCTTGTTCTGAGCCCATCGCTTGCAGCGATCATTCTCGAACTCGAGGCCGGCGATAAGGACACGAAGCAACCTGGAAGCACAGGAAGTTCCCACAGAAACTCTGCAGGCACTGACTTCAGAGCCGGGCTGATCCGGCAATGCTGCCTGGCAACGGCGTAGAGTCCATGGATGCTGCATATGAGTTGAAAGTTGAAACCCACGTGGCTTGCACTTAGCTTGAGACCCTACAGTCGCCCACCTCGTTGACACGACAGTTTCGAAGAGGCGACTCCTCCGCTTTAACTCGAATCTTGGCAAATGTCTCGCCTCTACTTAGATGTGACGATGGTAACAGCGGAACAAGCAGCGGCTCTGCTGGAACTCCAAGCAGCCCTGCAGGGGAACCGCATCAAGGCTCAGATTCCTCCCGGTCCTTGAAACAGTGCTCGTGCAATCTGCACATGGCAGACAGGGTCACATTTCGCCTCAGGCTCGCAAGGCGGTTCCAGCCGTCTCCGAACCTGTGCGAAGAGTTAACACTGCAAACGGCGGAATCCCATGAGGGCGTGGCGCCCTTTTGGCACGAATGTCTGGCGCCTGGTCACGGACCCCGGCACACTCCAGCGGTTGAGGATGACGCAAGCACTTGCCAATCAAGTCAAAATCTTGTTGGAGAGAGAAGCCCAAGCTGCCGAAGCTCTGGGCTCACGGCACAAGTCAGCCACGCAGACCTTTGGCCGCAATGGTCGTGAGCACATGAGTCAATGAGACGGTGATGACGAGTTCGCCACAACCCATGCGCTGCAGCAACTGACCAAACTAAACTTGCATAAAAGTCGATTTGACCTTATAGCTGGCAACTTGAACAGGTATGTACATGAAGGCTTGGGAAGATGCTGGAACCGCTTCGATACTGGAGGTCCCGTGTTCTAGCAACACACTGCTGAACTCCAGCATAAGCACGGCCAAGTCTCTGGCAACAACAGCTCCAAGCCATTCCTCGCAGGGGAACCTTGCACCTTCACACAAACAGTGAATGAAACACTAGGTCATGGATGGCTGCTGGGAAAGCGAAGAACAGCAGGACTCTTCACAACTTTTGCGAAAAGGCAGGCTGAGCTTGTCGTAGTCCCAGTGGTAGCAGCAATGTGGTCGAGGTAGTAGAAGCAGTCTTCGTGGTGCAAATTGTAACAGCACAAATTCTCTCGTAGTGCGAACTACTGCTTGTAGTGGTGGTGGTGAAGGTCGTCGTCCTGGTCGTCATCATCGTCATAGTAGCAGTAGTAGTCGTCGTAGTTTGTAGTATGTCGCAAGTAGCAAGTAGAAAGTGAAAAATAGTAAGTGGTAAGTCGCTTGTGGTGTGTAGTTAGTAGTTGGTAAATTGTAGTTAGTACTTGGTGATTGGTAGCTACTCAGCTAGCAGTAGTAGTAGTAGTAGTGGTGGTAGTAGTAGTAGTAAGTAGTAGTAGTAGTAGTAGTAGGAGTAGTAGTAGTAGTAGTAGTAGTAGTAGTAGTGGTAGAACTTATGATTCGTTGTTGTTCTTGAGGCCTACCTAAAGCAGGCCGCACTCGGAGAGTGACGATGAGCACACTGCCCACTGTCAAACTGCAGCTCAAAAGCACTTCAGCGGGCAGCACGCAGAACGACTTGAAACAAGCGCCGAGTCCGCCGGAAAAGTAAAATAATTAAAGCCAAAGCCAACATCAAGGCGTATCACGTGTGGACTGCTTGTGCAAAGATTCACGTGCAACTGCGATTTGACAATGAGTCATTTCCTGCACACAGCCGGTACAGGTGCTGTCTTCTCAGAGGCACACAAGATAATTTAAGTAAAAAGCATGACGTGGCCTTACCAGCCTACCAATCACAACTACAGCAACTTAGTAGTGGTAGCGAAGTAGTACAAATAGCAGAGCAATTGAAGTCGGAGCAGGCAGCAGCATCATCATCGGCCCAACAGCGACAAGATTGCTCTATGAGAGGCGATGATGACAGCCACAGGGTGCACACACAAGTCCGGGTGGAGTGTCCAAACACTCGATCGCACGACTCAAGCCCCTGTGCGCATGTGACCTCGAAAGAAAGGCTGCACTGCGTCGCAGCCCACTCCAGACCGGGAAAGGCACCAGCTCATCACCCTAATGGGCCTAGGGGGGTTGGAGCATGCCGCCACACCACCAGAAACAACATCACCAACACCAGCACCAGCCAGCAGCAGCAGCAACTGCCACTAAAGCCCGAGCAATAGCTACAGCTAACCACCGCAAGAGGTGCAGAGTCAGTGTAGAGAGGGCCGGTGCTTTCGATGCGAGGTCAGGTTGGTAGGTCGGGGCCGCAGACGATGGTATGTCCCGGCTAGCGCCCATCCCTAGCAGTCCGATAAACCCCGGTGGTTACAAGGATCAGGATGAGTACTGACAACTAAATGACTGACGTGATGCTGCCTGACGCTTACTGGCTGAGTGTGCTGCCTCTACGCTTGCAAGGGCTGATGTTGCACCATTCAAGTCCTGCAATCGATTCAGATGCATTGTTCAAGGTTCACAGCGCTCCCAAACGCCCCTCGTCGACTGCCGCAACATCCTTTGAAAGGTTTTACCGGCCGATACCTCATGGAGGAGGCGGGCGCAGACCACGACCAGCTCCTTTCAGGCCAAGGCCCAAAGCGTCAGAACTCCAAGCGGGCCGGAAACAGTGGATAGCACAGAAGTGGCAGCCGGCAGGCTCATGTCTGAATTTGCCGCTCCTGGCGGAGGTAGGGTCGTTCAGCCCGAGCGAGGCGCGTTACCAAGGCTCGCAACAGACCCACCTTGCGAGGAATCCTTCCGCCCTTCCACTTCAATCTCAGCAATGCCAAGCCTGAAGCGGCCCGGGCAAGACACGGCCTCGGCTCAGTTCGTGTTGCAGATTATTTCATGCTGGATGTGCGGCTGTCTCAGACCACAAATCAGAAGCGACAGATGCAAAGTCTGAAGGCATGAGATGCACTGGGGGCTCAGTGGTGCGCCGAATTGAGCAAAGAGCAGCATGGCAAGAGGCCTCAGCAAGGGTGGGAAAGGCGGCAGCGGCACCCAGCAATAGCACTCTCGGAGCATGGACAACACTACACAACATTACACAAGTCTAGCACGACATTGAGATGCGGCTTCAGTCGTGCACTTCGAACTATCGCCCTTTTTATCTTCACGATCTCATGCGTGTGCATCGGTACGGCACTTCGAGCCCGCATCAATCCGTTTTTCAATCTATGCTGCGGTGCAGCTGTCCGATTTCAAGTCACCGCGATTCCGGCGCCACTCCTCACAGCGAGGCTTTCTCCAAGCCAACCGTAAAGGAACAAACCGAGCAAGCACCCCGAAGCTTCGAATGTCGGCATTCATCGGCGTGACCTCCAAGCCTCTAGGCCCTAGGCAAGGTGCCTGTCTGAGGTTATGTGGGTCCCCAGTATGTAGGGCCTCCATCAAGCGAGGCCTGCAGAGTCAGCAGCAGTCCGAAATGGTCACTCGGCCAGAGATCCTCCTTTCGCTGCATGTGAGTCGGGCTTGCACACCCTGAGCACGGTAATCATTTGACAGTCCTTGATGGGCTCGTCCAGAAGCTCTATCTCTGTTGCTGCATAGTTGGTCATCTGAGTCGCAGAAGGCATTCCAGGATGATGCAGTACGGGGCCGTGGCAGAAGCTCAATTTAGCATAATTTGTCAGGAAGTCCCACAGGCCTTCGTCCAGAATCGATCGAAGCGTAGGCGAGCGTTGTTAGCTCGAGCCCAGCCGTCGCTGGCTGCCATCATGCCTCGATGGCTCTACGTCAATTACCAATAACCGTCGCGTTGCCCTGCTTCACTGGATCACAAAACAGAAAGCAGAGAGGGACAAAAGCATACGGCCAGCACCTGCTGTGTTATACAAGAAATATCGGTCCCCAAAGAACAGAACCCGTACAAGTTCGGGGCGGTTCCGCTCCACATCGAAAGTGTAGCCTCGAAGCAGGGCCATAAATGAACTTTGCCTGAAATAGCGCAGTTGCCGAATCCCTTGTGCTGGCCAAACAGGAACACTCAAAACAACTTGTCCGCAATGTCTGCGATCTTGGCTCACGATAAGCATAACTTCTGCGGATTACGATAAGCGGCAAGCCCAGAGCTGACTTCTCGTGCACTCGTACAAGACTGCCTGCCTGGATCATCTGGCTTGAGGACCAACCATGCATCCTCGGACTGCTGTGGGACAGGGCCCGATAGCGCGAAGGTGTTCTTGGCACAGCGTCCTCCCACTCTGCGGGAAGCTTGACGTTGCCGTCGACGGCTTCGTTGATATTCGTGTCCCCACCTCGGCAGGACGCAGCATCTGCGACGCCGAGTGATAGTGGAGGCCGGAAGCATTCTCTATGAGAGTGGAGGTACCGGCCGAGACACAGAACACGACATCCGGGTAGTCTGCCAAACGCGACAAGCTCTCGTCTATCTGCACACGACGAGCCTGCACTTCCGCGTGTCACTGGGCAAAACTGGCCCAAGACCCTCTCAATGTGAACTGCTGCATTTCTGTCCTTGTGCTCATCCATGGACTCCAAATGCGATGTTGCAAACGTCAGTGGCGGGAGCTCTGGTGGCTCTACCTTGGCTTCGGGGCCGTACATGAACCGGCAAGAACCACTGGGAGTTTTGTCGTTTAACCGAGACTGTACGTTGGACCTGGAGGGAGGAAAGGGTGAGCGGGGGGCGGGCGGGTAGAGAAACAGGCAAGCTGTTCGCGATTTTTGACACTAACCTATTCGTTCTCCGGCAGCAAAATTTAAGCGGTGAACGAGGACACTCCCCGCAAGACATCGCGGACTCCGAGACGCTGCGAACAGTCCTTCAGCACCGTGCAGCAACGGGAACCCTTCAGGTAGCCTCGCAGCATCTCACAGCAAAGCGGCAGTTATCATCAGCAGGTCTCGCTGCATTCTGCTCGCCTCAGGACGCTTTTAAGCTCCAATGCTGCAGTCAACCAGTCTCGAGGCAGGCCGTGTTCTGCAACTTCCGCTCTTACGGGACCGGCCTTGAACGGATGCCTCACTGGCTCCTGTTTAATCGGCAGCCGGCTTCCCAGCATCGTAAAGTATCGCTGCCTTGGGTGACATCTGCACGCTGCCTAAATCATCTGCTGGCCTTGCTGTGTCAGCGTAGTGCGCACTTCCTGTCAGTCCGAGACCCCCGCCGTGGTGCTGAGCTCCAGAAGTAGCGACGGAAAGATTCGCTCTGCAAGCCTCTGCAAGAAGCCTTCACCTTCAAACCTGCCCCCACTGTTGGCCACGCATGCTTGCAATGCAAAACCTTCTCTGGCGTGCAGGCCCTTTAAAGTCTCTGGCCGACTTCAACTCTGAATGGAAGCGTGGATTCGGCAAATGTCCGTTGCAGCTGTCCAAGGCTAGGACATTCCTGCCAATGCTCTGCTGTCATCTCCTGTGGCTGATTTCATTCAGACTGAGTGACTTACTTTGCAACGGCATTGCACTGCCAACGACGTTCCGAAAGCACCAAAGCTCAAGGATGGTCCTGGAGTGCAATCAGATCCGGACTCTTCTGGTCGATGATCTTTGCGATGGCCTGCCACATGCGCCGACTCACAGAATGAGAGCTCATCATCACATAATTTAGAATCTTTGCCGCGGCATCGGCCTCCATTCGAGATCTCATCTCATGCGCCGCGAACCAAATGTTAAACGTGAGCAGGCGCACTGCAGCCATGGTTTGCTCGGTTAGTGTCTGGGCTTGAGCGTCCGGCAGAATAGGCTGGCTCGCTGAATAATTATTGACTGCTAGCCTGTTGAACTAATAGACTATTGACTAGATTCCAACCGTCAAGAACATTTGCGTTAACAAAGTCTGCAGGCTGGAGTCAAACTGGCAATCCAATTGAGCCATCTCAAGCCGAAGTCGCCGCTGATCGACGTGGAACAATATGGTGTAGCCCTTGTTACACGTGAGCCTGTCCTACTCCACTGTGACAACAACTTTCAGCCCGAGCAGTCATCGTCGAATATGTCGAGTTCAGTATCGTACATCGCACATGCTGAGATCTCAGCCCAACGTAGAGACAAGCATCGTCCTGAACCAAAACAGAGTTGCCGCCGAGCGAGCATGAAGATTCAGAGGCTTCGATGCGAAATATGTTAACCGATAAACGCCTAAATTGCAGGTTTTTACCTACCGCTCCCCACTGCTGCCTGTGAACCCATCGACCGGCCCCAAGACACGGTGCACTTTCATGTCCTTCCCTGGATTTTGCGTGTTCGTGGCAACCCAACACAGAAGTCCTCAACTGGCCCGTCAACACCCACTCCACCACGCCCCCCCCCCNCCCCCGCCCCCGCCTCGAGCCCCCTGTATTTTGTACACACGAGCATACAAACACATTGCAAGTTTCGGCTGGAATCTCATTCGGTCCTTCGCAAGCATGATATGAAGGTGGCGTATGCCTACACCTGCTATCAGGATCAGGTCCCGGCCTGGAGGTCTGGGCCAAGCAGGCGCTCGACCAGGCGCAGCAAAGGCTCCAAAAGGCCCGCCTGGTGTGCGACGATGCTAAGGGCGGCGGTGCATGGTCAAGTTGCGTTGCTGCGCGATGCACCAAGCCTCCATCACCTGCGACGGAGATCGCTCTACCTGGCAAAGAAGGGTGGCTGCAGCAAAGTTCTTGAGCAAGACAGGATGAGCCGCTGTCAGAAGCCTCGTCCCGCTGCAGTAGCTATGCATGGAAGTTGCCAGTGTCACAGATTCAGCAATGGAGCAAGCAGCACCAATGAAACGAGCCTGGGCGACAGGGCAACACAGACGCAAATATCGGCTGCCTTTCTACAAAGCCAGTCGTTTAGCTTTAAAAGCATCGCAAACGGACGACATGGAGGTTCGTTTATTTTTCAACGAAAGGGACCCAGCTAAATTAATTACTTGTACAAAGACGGACGCACACACACAGACTATCTCACTCGCTCACGCATGAGGCAAGCACGTCTCGCAGGAATTCTGCAACATCATGCTCTCGTCGGACTCCATGGCCTTGAACCATCGGCCAGACTAGATATTCATCATTGCAGCTACAACAGATCCAAATGCTGAACGGTTCCTAACCCACCAGATGGCACGAACACTACAGAACCTCTTCGCTGGCCCAGTTGGACATACAACGCGCCGCCCAGTTTGTGTTTCTCGATGTCCAAGCGGTCACCAACTCCAAACTAAGCTCTGGCACGCTATGCGTGGGGATGAGGAGATAAGCGAGACGGCCAATGCCGTTTAGCAATTGACCGGCTTTTCCAACTTCGTTGGAGCAACGTCGAGCTTTGCCTCCGCCACATTTCCCCGACATTACCTCTGATCGGGTCTCCTCGAAGATGTGGAGGAGACCTCTGTCATGATACTGTAATACTGGGTGATAGAAACAACTTCCACCGAGGACTGCGGCAATGTAAACTAAAGACTGCTACCGGCTTGTGAAGCTGGCAGTCAAGCAGCTGTTTGACAGTCGCACGACCGTCTAGCCCCGAAATACAAGCTACACTACATTGAACCATGACCTCTGCTCCACCCTACTTGCCTCTCCACCTTCCACTGTTCCTGGACTACTTTGCAACCATGCCTCACTGACTTACTAACTGCCATGCGCATGCTGGAAAGCTGCTCAGATCAAGCGTCGAAGGTGACAGCAACATCCAAGGAATTCCTGTGCAAAGCTGCCAGAACCAGAGGGGTGTGGAGATGTCAGCTTAGCACAGGGCTATCCTCGCCTGACCAGCAGGTTCATCTGCTGCCGGAGCATGTCCACGGAAGTCCGGATGTCCTTTCTACAGCAGTATGCAGGAAGTGAGGCTTTGCGTGCATGCGGTTGTGAACAGTGAACTGCGGCTGCAGGTTTGCATGTGGAAGAAGAGGAAGGGGCAAGGCACAATTCAAGCCTTTTCGGCACAAGGGACGGAGAAAATGCTCACCGCAAAGTGCTGTAGCTGCTTGCCTGTTGTGAAAGTGCGGGCTCTCCAGAAGCAAAGCCACCTGCCTTGACAGCGCCCAAAGTGCGGTAGTGCTCCATCTTGAGCACGGCTAGGTCAAGGCTTCGGGCAGGTCCTGAGCAAATCGCAGTTGGCTGAACGGCATAGGACGCAACGCTGGGGCTGAGGCCCTGCAAGCGAGCAGTTCCTGCCGAGAGGCTTCTAGCCAACGTCAGTTCACAATCACTCTCTCCTTTCCCGGGCCTTGGATCAGCTCTTCCAAGTCCAGCTCCCTGTCCCCGGAGGTGTCCTCGAATGACGGGTAAAATGCTCGACTCCAAAGCCGAGTCTGACAAAGGCCTCCACCTCTCGACCTGCCTGAATCCGGTTTGTGTTTCTGACCAGGGGCCAGAATGTCCCACAGGAGGTCAGGGTCAGAGATGCTCAGACCCTGCGCGGCAAACCAATGCTTCACCTGCCACCGGTGGCAAACATTCCGACAGTACTGTGCTGCTTGCTCGTCTGTCTTTACTTTCGAGGGGCAGCGACGGCCTTCTCTTCTGCAAGCACCTCCCTCCACTCCTCGGGCGACAGGACCTTGTCCTTGGAGTTGCATGCCAGCTTTTTCGGAACGGGGATAATTTGGCATGTCCAGCCGAGGAACATCATCATCGTTGGCATGCTGAAAGAACATTTGCATTTTCTTCCTTTCGCAGGATATCGCAAAATTGCAAGAGGGTTTGGGTACAGCTGACAAAGCAGTGAAACCGGGATGTCAATGTGCACAATCGGTCTGCTTTGCACAGTCTGGTGCTTCACATCGGTGACATGGTGTCGCATGTTAGGTAATTAGTACCGTCGGTTCATTGATGAGAAGCGGAATCATCAAGCAGCCAAGGCAGTCCTGTGGGCCATACGTTTTGTTTCCACGGTCCTGCGAAGCCCATGCACCAATAACAAAGTGTGTGTGTGTGTGTGCGTATGTTCGTGCCTATGTATGTTCTTGAAGGTCCCAGCGGGCAGCTGTCCCGCTGAGGTTCCAGGTTGTGCGAAAAAGAAGCCAAGCTTGTAGCAGAGGTGCACGCAGCTTCTTTCGGCCGCAAACAGGCAGGGCCCGGTCGGGCCAGACTCCGTCCACTGTAAAATCGCTTCTCCGAATTTCTGCACAGAGCAATGAATCCACAAAGGGCTTTCCGGAGCTGTGCACAGAGCGCGCTGCTCTTCAATCTTCGTATGGCCCATGCCGGGCCGCCGTATCTTGGAGTGTTTTTGCCGCCTGCTCGATGAACTGAAGGCGGAAGATATTGTCGAGTACCAGCTGCACATCACTGCTGATGCGCGAGGTGATGAAGGGCTTGCTGCTGGTGCGTTGGTGAAACCTGCCCACCTGATTGGAATTCTGTGTCATGGGGCCCATCATGTTCCAATAGGCTGCACTCGGCATCTCTTCGACGCATGAGGTCATCGCTGTGGGCACCCCGTGGAATACGGGAACTTGGGCTTGCGAGGCACGGTTGTACAGCTGCTCCCCTACGATGTGATACTTATGAAGAAGATCCTCGCCGCGATAACTTCGCCAACTGCTCCACGAGCGCTTGGAACTATGGGCAAAAAACCGGGGATCGGACAACTACGGACTGAGCGCATCTGAAGACGGTCGAAGTGAAGCGGGAGTGGAGAAACAACTAGTACACGCTGTGATGGTGTGTTCGAGTACATGTCGCGAAGACCTGCCAGTGTAAGATTGCCTACCCTGCCAACGGCCGCCATGGTCCCAGTCGGCGCGGCGGCGGCGGCCACCGTATCCGCCGTTCGGCATCGTCTCAAAGCGAATGTGCCGGGACAACCACCTACCTGGACCTACCTTCTAGGAACACTATGCCGACAGGCATGCAGCACAGGTGTCTGCGGGGCAGAATTCATTATGCAATGCATTTGTTCAACAGCGCACAGCTACGCTCTCCTACCAAAGCATCGACCTACGCTCATCGCGTCCTCAACATGATCTGGTCATCTTGTTGGGCGACCTTGAAGGTCCTCAAATCACTGCCTCCTATAGACCGTGCAAGTCTTCTTCAAACGTGTGTTCACATTGCTCCAATTGCTTTCCCCCGCACTTTGCAGAGCTCGAGATCACAGCCCAGCGGCTCTTGCATGAAGACGCCGTTGATGACAGCAACACATGCAAAGCCTCAGCCAGCACTGTTGCTCGTTTCCCTGTTGGGATCACTGTCCAAATTTTGGATTGTAGCTCTAGAACCTAAAGCTCGCACTCCTGGCAGGTTTGCCAAGGAACCGAAGACTATCTTGTGCAGGAGGCTGAACACAACAAACCAGGAGCTGACCTTCTCCTGACAAGGAATCGGCACAAACATATACATGTATATGAGAGACACAAGTATCCCTTTCACTTAGTAAATGACTGCACAAACCATGTAAAAGGCTGTGGGTGCAAGCACATGCACTTCAGCTAACTAAAGCAACGAACCACTAAACAGTTATGCAACCTTCCCAGATAAATCACTGCGTATAAGTATCCAGCATGCCCCGCGATAAAGTTGTGCTCTGATATGCAGCTACTGCCAAAACGAACGATGCAGAGCCATAGTGAAGCTACGATGTGGCTCGACAGGGGCAGGCATGTTTTCATGCCTGTAAGTAAGGCAAAGGCGTCGGACCCGATCCGAAGGTTCGGTGCAGAAATAGACCAACCAAACGACGGATTCATTACTCCGCGCGCCTGCATGCAACCCGCTCAACATCCAGTGATCACATCTGCAGTACTGGTCGTAAACGTTTGCCGTTGAAGCGACACCCCGACGCCCAGAGCCACCCCGACCGTTGGATCAACAGTTCCGGTTGAATCCGCTAAGTTGCCTGAGCTCATCTAACTCACCATACGAGTCAAACCATTCAGCTGAGTCCAGCTGAGCGTGCTGACGAGTCGAGACTTGACAAAGAATGACATCACTTATCAAAACACAGAGCAAACTCAATCAACTCTGCTAGCCAGGCTATCCCAGCATCGACTAATTAATCATATGCTGCGGGAATCTGGGGTATGATAGCAAACTGATGACTCGACCAACCTGTTTCTGTAAATCAACCGGATATATGGGCAGAAACACGCCGACACCATGGGGCCGACTCACACATGCACAGGCATGCACATGTGCATAGAGCAACATAAGCATTGACTTCATGCAACATATTGATGCAGAGTAGCACAACTCGACAAGATGCAGCTCAAGGCAGAACGACTGTAGAGTATGCCATACCAAACCCCATACAGCAGAATGCCGTTGCCTAGGCAACAAAAGCTCGGCCTGGAGAATCCGAGCGATGGGCGGCCAATTGCCGAGTGTTATCTCAAACATCGAGAGAATACTCCTCAGGTGACTGCAAGTGGCGCTGTCTCTGCTGTTCTGCATGCATTGGCGCCCACAGCAGGTTCCATCGGCCTATCCATCCCTCAGTCGAATGACATGTATGACTTGTTGGTGTGGATCTGCATATGCCTTTGACTTTAGCTGGTCCTAGCCTTGTCTTCCTTGCTGTAGAACCGTGCATGTCTCGAGGTCCTGCTGTGCCGCTTCATGACCCTTTCTCTTCTTCTCGCCGGCACCTCTGTTCTGTTTTTTCGTCCTTCAGCTTGTGTGCGCCTTGCACTGGTACACCGGTACATTGCAGATTCACTGGTTTTCATATTCTCCTTCTTCGCCTCGACGCCTTATCGCAACTACTTGCATTGCATCTTGCCTAGATTGCTCTCTTCACGCTACTCCTCCTCTAGCCATTACATGCTGTGACCTGTCCTTCCTTGCTCTTTGAGTTTTGCGGTGCGCTTGTTGTTTTGTATTAATTTCTCTGCCTCAACTGGATGGAGGTCAGGCTACTTCGATTCTCAACACCGTCGTCACGCCAGTTGCAGGAACTTTTCCTCGACTTCCTTGCTTGCCCATCCCTTCCTTTGGGTATTTCTCCCGAGTCCTGCTCAGGTGCTCATTCTGGCTTCACTCGGCTTCTTCTTTGCTGATGGACCAGGGGGCCGCGTGAAATTGCCGAAGTACTCGAAGACGACTTGTCGATCTGCCAGATCAACAGCGTCATCCTCGACGTAGAAAAGCAGGACCTGTTGTGATGCCAAGCTTCCAACAACAGCTTCTCTACGAAAGCACTGCACTTTCCCAGCCTGGCTCAGCAGGAGGGAAAAGGTCATTTGTACGAGGATCAGCAGTGCTGCTACCCAAATCAGGGCATGCACGCTTCCTCAGCCATGGTTAACCAGCCCTTAACTGTGAGGCTCTTATCCTGGAAAACTCAGCCCGAAGATCAAGTCTCGGCAGAAGCATGAGTTGCATGCCGCTCCAGTAACAAGCAAACAAATGTCGTCCGAGTTGCCATACAGCGATGTCGTCATGACTGCAAGGGCATCGAACCCCTGAACCGTGCGCGCCAGCTTTACCTGGTCGGCAGCCCGGCAGCCGAAATCCGTGTCACCAGCTACTAGCGCATGAGGATTTTCCTCCTTGACAGCGCAGCTTTGTCTACCGGCGTCCGAAACGATCGCGCCGATACATGACCGCTCTTCAGCTGCTGCTACTGACTGACGGGAAGGGTCGCTATGACAACACAGACGCTCTGGCCAACATCATGGACTCAACTCGGCCTCGCATCCTGGCCAACATGACTGGCATGGCAATGAGGAAAGCGATTAGCGTGAGTATTGAAGCAACAGATCACACAGCCCTTGCATGCTCAAGGTTGAGTTGAGAAAAAGGCGACAGCAGAAGGACAGATGCACGAGTTTTGCCCAACGGCGAGACTTCGTCTAAGCACCCGGCCAGGCGAAGCAATCGTGCCAATCGCAGTAAGCGGAGGAGAGAAGTATCGAAGGGCAGGTTCTCCAGCAGACGGTCAGCTATCCAAAGCCACACCAGGGCAAAATCGAACCAGTTCCATACTTCCTGGTGACGATGCTGATGGGATGCTACGAGGAATATGTGTCTGACAACATCCGGCCGTGCTGCAAAGGCATGTTCTGCACCCCAGCACCGTCTGTGCCAAGTCTCCTGAAAATAACTGCAACGCAAGCCCCAGAGCTTGATGGCGGCTTCGACCTTTGGCACATTTAACAGCAACAACGACAACGGCCGCGATCTTACTGCTAGACCGAGAGCAAGTCAGTAGCACTAGTAGCGCAGAAACGTATCCAAAACGGTCCGGTCTGCAGAATAGATGGAAGGGCACACCGCGGTCATGCATGCGATGCACAACTACATGCCGAACCAATCAATGACTGCAAGGCTAGTCGTATGACTATCTTGCTGGGCTGCATCTTGCTCGGCAAGGAGCCATGAAGAGAATGCCGAAGGTCCACTCCAGAACATCGAAAGCCGTCTTCGCTCCTGGCATGGCCTGCACGCTGACAGGATGACAAATGTGGCGAACACAATACGCAATGATAGCACCACTGTAGTTACTAAGTACATGCAAGCAACGTTCGAAAGCCCATCCGTATCAAAGACCGTAGGTCGACACATCAGGAAGCAATGCAAGAATTCATGAAGGTGCTATAATGCTGTGTATAATCTTGTCTCATTGGTGGATGATGGGCAAAAGCTTCACGACTGCAAGACCGCGTGCCCACCAGTGCTGAGCTATGTGCGCTTTATGTGCAAGCCCGGACTTCTGGACCGTGCTCATTTCTGCATTGACCCTACACTTATGACAATCATTGACAATCTTGCTTCTCGTCCATCGGGCCTATCTGCCTACCCCAGCTCACCAAGACCTGAAAGGGAGCTGCCACCTGCTCTGCACTCTGGGTGAAGTGAGGGTAGCCGATGCTGTATCCAATGCTGACGCCCCGATACTGCAGCTCTGCAGCCATCAGAATCTGAGCTGCAGAATCAACTCGACTGAACAAAGCCTGTTTCTGGCATGCACAAGCCGTGGGGATGTGCCATCAAGATGGTCGAGGAAAACGTCTCTACTTCGACGAACGGGCTTAATGAGCTCCTTATACTGAAGTGCTTGGCCCTAGCTCAAGAAAGCGATCTGTAAGAGACACTATTGGAGCTTTCGTCTTAAGGCATCAGGCAAGCTGCACTCGGACACCGAAGATGAGCGACCGCACTGCTACAAGTAGCTGTCAATCTGAAGCTCACAAGCACGTCAACGGGCAGCATAACTGATGGACTTCACGAGGAGGTGGCTGATGAGCTACTCGCAAGCTACACAGACCAGGTGGCTGCATGTCCCATGATGCAGCAGGCGAAGACCAGCTCGAACAAAGGATGCCTTGCGATCCTCAGAACATGTCGGAACTTGGATTTCACTCCATCGATCTTCTGCTGCTGCTGCTGCTGTCAGCAGGCATGCGCCCACACCAATTTCATGTAATTTCTCAGATGACAGCCTTTGCGAGCGTATGCTTCAGCCCTAGGCGCCTGTACCAGAATCCTTCGTCGAAGTATTCAGCCTTCTGGCTCTTTCTCCTCAAGGTGTTGCTCCTGGGACGGCAAGAGCGAGTCCGAGTAGCGGTGGTTTAATACAACTGCATACTAACCACTTCAGACAATGTTTGGCAACATGGCTATGTGATATATGTATAATGTATACATTATACGGTTGAAGAGCGGTGTAACCAATAGCAGCTCGAAGTAGACTTCCCTTGGTCCATAGCTCCAACGAGGTATTAAAAACCAACGGCCCCAGATGACGGGCCGAGGCGCAGCTCGGATTTCTCTTTCTTGGCCTTCTTGTGCAAGGCCTTCGACTCCTCCTGGACTTGCCCGTTGGTATAAGATACGACGCAGCACACCAATCGCTGTGAACATACATGCATACATGCATGCATCTGTAAATATATGCCGCCGCCACCACCACCACCACCACCACCTCTTACAAAGCTATGTGTTGTGTGCTCCTTTACATAATTACATGTCAATGTGTATATAGCCAGTCTATCGATGTATCTGTCCCTTCATGTGTCACTGACAGAACGGGAGGGTGAGCAAACCATGTCACAGTCTTAACAGGCACTAATACAGCTATGCATTTAGACAAGCACCCTAAAGAGTGATGCACGGAGTTCGATTCCCTACAGAGATTGCCAGGGTGCTGACCTGCTTAGCACAAACCGTTGAATGTGGTCAAGCTGACTAGCTCGTGCTGCAAATGTTGCCTTGAAACGTCTCTTCTGAGACGAATGATGGACATGTGCTCCGTGCTTGCAAAGCTTCTCTAAGCCATGGCTTGCTGCAGTATCTGCGATGAACCTGCGATGAACGGAACAACTGCGATACACTCTCGGCTGTTCTGCTTCTTGCCAGAACTTGCCTGGGTAAAAATGCCAGTATACAAGGGGTACCTCTTGTCCTGTTTGAAGGAATCCATTGGCATCGTATCCAAGTTTACCATGTGAGGTGCTTTTTCCGACCTCCTACGATGCATCACTGTTAGTCTGATTTCTGTGCCTCCATCTCGGCCTCTGCTGCGACTACCTGCCACAGCAGACAGGAGGCATGCACGTATCGAGAGCATGCTTTTCCCAAGGCAGCACCGATGGACACCTACTTCATGCAAGCACGAATTCAGAGTCCCATCCAAGCAGCCTTCTGCATCTCTGCCTCTTCTGGATTGGCAGCAAACCTTCAGGCACTTCCACGGCCAAGGATGCAAATGTGCGGGGTTTGTCACAACAAGTTCTCCGTGCATCTGCGAAACCCCAGAGACCAGACTGTGCCCATCTTGCCAGGCCACACGTGCTTCTCTTCAGGCTGCTCTTCAGGCAAGGCGGCCGTGAAGTTCCTTGCGTAGCATGGCGCGCCGAACAAAGCTTTCTGCAACTTCGAGCGAATGCCTCCGAGGCACATTTCTTTCTGAGGTTCGTCATCAGGCGTGGGCTTGTCCAGGGCCCGCTTGTCCGAGTCCTCTGTCCGCGCCAAGCGTAGAGCCTCCAACAGAGTCATCCCAGGTCAAGCCACAAAATGCAAGACTCACACATGTCTCTCACAAGACACCCACCCGAATCAAGCACACGACTGGGCCTCCAATGCGCTGGCGGGCCCCCGCAGCTTGCCAGCATTCAGCTTGGAACTTAGCTCCTGCATGTCTGGTCTCAGAGCGCATAAAGTCCCAAAGAGATCGGACTTTGCAAAACTGCACGAGCATTGCGATAACGATCTGACAACAAACGTCTCAAGCCTGTCCTTCAGCAGTTGTTTATGTCGGGTCTCCTTAGCTGGAATGTTCGCATTTCGGAGATCTTCGAATCCTGTGTGATGGCAGCAGCTGAACTGCGGCCGAGACTCCAAGTTGGAGCGCTCTGCTGCGAGCTCACTTGCAAACCATTGAAACAATTCCTCCTTCGGCGCAGCATCAGCCATGGCTGGGCGTGCACACGCAGAGAGCAGTCACCAGAGTCGCTAGAGCTAAGCGACAAGTCACAGTTCATGTTATACAAGCATGTGCTGGCAGGAGAAGATCTAGCAATGCTCCAGTGGAAGGGCACGTGAACTTGAGCTTTAAGGCTGGCCTGGAAAGTTCTGTCTGAGCCAAACGTATCATGCTTTCGCCTGTTGACCGCTTCCACGCCTGCTAAACTTGCCAGTTCCCTCAGGCGCAGTTCCGAGTGATTCTTCCCCATCCTGTGTTCATGGACTGGCAGTGGACTGGCAGCGTGCATGGATGCCATCAAACTCACTCTCACCTTGCCTTGACCACGAGTGGTGCAACACAGCTGCACATCGTAGCACCAAACGGAACTGCAGCTCTCTTCAACAGCACCTGGCACAAACCCCGTTAGGACTGTCAAGTGCTGACGGCCGGGTGCAAGCCGTGTATTTCCAATGGAAAGCTGCATCCAAGGACGTTTCTCGCCTTAATACCCGTGACTTTCTCTGCTCAGCCCTGGCTCAGCACGGTACTCCAAGCAGCTCGATAGCCGAACTCGCCAAATGGGGATCCGAGCCGGGCCTCTCACAGCTGTCGCTGTCAGATGCGCTTTCAGGCGCTGTTTTCTGGAAGCACGTTCAACTCGCAAGCTGCTCTCTAAGGTACATGCTGCAAGTCGTTCGCGACCACGGGGAGCAGGCTCTCCTTTCCCAATTTCGGGCGAGGGAGGCCATGGAGGGAGAGAGGGAGAGAGGCTGCATGACAACACTTCTCAAGCAAAGCAGGCCATTTCACTCGAGGCGACAAACCCGACACACCTTTTACAAAAGTGGTGCACTCGCTACCAAATGAAGAATCCTCCATCGCACTCTGGAGCTTCGGGTCAGCGCTGATGCAGCAGCTCACCAGGTCAAGGACCTTGGCGCGTGGTGCGCAGCGTGGTGTTGAGATATTCGAGTTCCGCTTAGCGATCTCCCTGCATCCAAGCATACGGCTTGCATGTGCACCATCGGATCCGCTGCACATCGGCGCCAAATCTGCAGAGTGATAAGTATATTGGACTGTGTAGGTCACTAAGCTTGCGTAGTGGCTAGCGGCTAGCGTGCCTGCACGGTCAAGGGGCACAGCTCGTGGGACACAGCCGCCATGATGGTCGGGCATTGCTGGCAGCAGGGAAGCATGCACTGCTCCGAGGAACCGTCTCTGCTCACCCGACTACTTGTCGCGACGTTTACACTACCAGTAGTTTGCCAGTCGATCGAAAGCAAGTCAGGAAAATTTAATGCCCGCGACGCACGAGTAGCAGTAGCAAACGGATGACCGCACAAGGCGTGCGAAACCCAAGTCGTATTTCCCTCGGACCACCATTCAAGAGGATCTACTGATTCGTTCTATGCTCGCGCAAACAGTGTCACTGCCAGGTGAAACAAAGCTTGAAGCTAGACGAACCTTGTAGAGGCTTTGGAGCATTGTCTTCTTGGAGGTTGGCACGAGCTTTTGGTCATCAATATGTCTAAGGCTTATATAGTCATAGTCTAAGGGAACAAACAGGCGCTTGCATCGGCCTTCACGATTATGCAGAGGCACTCGAGGCACAAATGGAGAAGCTCCTCGGCTCGTTGAAGTGGTGGGCTCCCCTTCATCGCCGTTGCGATGATGAATCTGAACCTCGAACCGCATGGCCAATCCCATGAGTGACTAGGTAGTAACTTCTGCTGCAGCATTCTTATCGGCCGCTGCCCGCTCCTTCTGAATTAACCATTGCCAGCATCATCATCGCCATCGTTGTCACAGTCGTCGTTGTTATCGTTGCAGTACCACCCGCTCACCAGCATCAGCAGCGCATCACCATCATCATTCCCATCCATGACACTGCAAGTTCGAAAAGGCACACGGAAGTATTGAGGTCCTCGTCTGCGTCGCGAAGGAGCGAGCCGAGGGAAGACAGAACTCCCTTTTTCAGGAGCAGGTCCTGGGAGACTGAGAACTGCTGCTGACAACTGAGGCCGACGCCCTACCTGCAACACGAAACGGTGCTGGGGCGACCTCCCGCAGCTTGTCGTCGTGCATCGCCGTCAGGAAGCGGCAGAAGACGCGGCAAGCGCTGGCAAACACGTCACAGATCAAGTAGGCACCAAATCATCCGCAAGCCATCGTGTTTTGCACCATTCGACTGACTACCAGATGACTATCGGGAAGCTGTGTGTAGAAATTCAACACAAGCTGCATATCAAGGGGTTGTTTACATGGCTGGGAGGGGGCACATTTACACACAATTCGACTGTGGGGTTGTTGTACTGTTGCAAAAAAATGCTCGGGCATGCTCGGGCACTTTCTCACTGCGCCACCTCACACGGACGACCAGTGGCTCGTCGGGGCCGAGGGACTTTGCCGCTGCCTCTGCAAAGCTCGTTCCGTCTCCAAAGATTATGAGGTTGCGGCACCTCCAAAAGGTGAGGGATCTCCTCTCGAACCTGAGAGAAGAGAGACACACACACACACGCGCGCGCGCGCGCAACCTCGGATCTCCTACACTCCCTTGACTCTTTTGGAACGCACTGCAAGATGCAAATAGATGCAAGCTGCTGCATTGCACAGCAGTGCAGCTTTGGCACCGCAATGCAGAAGCCAGCACGCTCGCAATTCTGGAGCAGAGAATGACTGTGGCAGGCAGCTGCGACATGGTTACAAATACAAGCAGGGTTTTCTGAGACCCCGGAAGGGCTCTGCTGCAAATGCTGAATCACATGGACGCAGCCACTACTAAACTGGCAATGTGAGGTACCGCTTGGTACGGCAGACTTCTTTGCCAAGCGTGAGCCTGAAGCTTGGGTCCATTGTAGAGCTGCAGAGAATTCTTGTCAGGTATGTATGGTATGGTCGGCTTTATTTCAGTCTCATGGCTCAGAAGCTTCAGAAGACGATCACTGCAGCAATCCTGGGCACAGGCGCACAGCTCTGACAACTAACCCGGCTCTTTGCTTGCGCTGCAGTTTGAATACGCATGACAAGGAGCAGAATCACAGATGGCCATCCGGGGCTTGGAGCCGTCCCTGCAGCCATGTCCTGGGTGTCAAAGACGATTCCTTCGCCTGGCGTGGCCGGTTGCACAACGTGGGCAAAAGCATCGCTGCTTTGCCTCCACTGCTTTGATGGTCGGAGACCTGCATGACTCTCTCACAAGCTTCCACTTGCAAAGTGATCAGTGTGCTGACGGACCTGCACGGCGCGGCCCGTGATAGTGGGCGGAGCAACCTTCAGGTATAGAGAACTACTGACCCTGCTACTGATGCGACGCAACACCACCAACTTCCAGCAAGTGGAATTGCACTCAGCTACTCTGTCCACACAGGTTCTACCTTGGTCTAGGCAAGCAAGCATGGAGGGCCCGGTCCAACAAAAAACAAATCTATTATTCATGTCCATTCTCCAACGGACCATTCATGCACGAAGCGTCTACCAATAGCTGAATTACATTGATCAGTTGCGAGTTCTTAAATTAAAGAGAGACATGTCGCCACCAGTTCATCGCCCATCCCCCTAACCTATCATTTCAAGGTAACCGGGTATCCATTGACGATACTGATCTGCTTCCAAGCATTGGCTGTCAGCAAGCAGCACCGATCCTCAAAGACGCGGCTACTGCAATGGGTCCCTATGAAGACTGCACAGCAGCGAGTCTTTCCACGCCGGACCAGTACAGCGTCATCACAAGCTGTAGGTCAGAGTTCGGCATGCTTGCACTCAGGGTAAGCCAAGACCAGGGCATTGAGACATTGAGACAATGCCAATCGATTTGCCATCGTCTCAATGCTCTTCGCTTCAAACGTCTGGACTGCGTTCCCCCAGAAGTGGACAGGAGGAACTGGTGCTGCCTGTGGCAAACCGTGCCACTAGCTCCCGTTTGTTGTGGAAGGTCATCGCAGATCGACTCGTAGTCAGTAGTGCTTTTCAGTGCTCTTTGCGGAGGCTGCGCACAACCAGTCTCCGAGCTAGCGGGGGCTAGTCTGCCACCATGTTGATGCGAGTCGCCAGTCTTCTGTCCGCGGTGACAGCAGCCACGGTAGTGGCAGCTTCTAGGGCGACTTGGTATCAACTCAATCTGAGGCGAAGGTCTGTGTTTCGTTGAGCAGCTTTCGGACACTGAGATGATCGCCTACCCGACTACACCCACGCAGACCACACACCAAGGCATGCCGCCCTGCCTCCAGCACTTCCAGGGAGTATGGCACCATCTGCAAGCCATTCACCTGGGCAAGACTGCAAAAAATCACTTAACTGATTCATCTTGTTGAGTAAGTCGGCTAAGCGAAACGACAACCTTGGCACACCAAGGGGCCCCGCTTCGCCAAGCAACTTGGACCGAGAGCGAACCCCCATCTAAAACACGCAGTGCTACAAAGTCCGGTCTAGTGCCTGTGGGAAGATCAGCTCGTCGCAGGACCGGGTGCGGCAAGCGACTTTCTTCACTTCACTTCACTTCACGTCACTTCACGGGAAACGACAAGCAGATGTACATAACTTGAAACACATAACAGCAACATCACCTGAACCTAAAGGTAGCATAGTGTCTTTTGGCATACACAGTAATACAGCGAAACACATTACCATATTATGTTACAAACAAAGACGAAGGAAAGGGGCAGTGACAAAGTCGGTGGGATCATTGCCAACGAAGCCACTGACATGAGGGGACGTCCTGATGCGTACCTGCTGTGCTTGTCTTGCAAAGTGTTGCTTTGGACTGTTTACTTGCCACCATCCTGAGACGACCGGCGACCTGTGTCCAGTGCAAGCCTCCGTGTCCGTCCGTGTGTCCGTGTCCCTGTGTGTGTGTGTGTTTGTTTGTGTGCAATGTCTGTGCGTGGCGTGTGCGATCGCGAACGCGTTTGTGTGAGTGCACACGTAGGCAGACCCACATGCAGACGAAACACGTGCAATAATGCAAAGATGGGGACAGAGGAACGACAACAAAACAGACTGAGGATGACTGAGGGAAAGGGTGTGCTGAACTTCTCCGTGATGACTGATGACACAAGGCCCTCCCATGTTGCCTTGAGGCCTGTCAGTGTCTAACCCACATGCCGACATCTGAATCTGGGTTCCGGAGTTCATGTGCAAAAATCCTCTGCTGGCCTCAGAGCTCATGAGCTCTGCAATCTCTGCAGGCGTAGCGTGTATCAAGAGTTGCTTGGCCTGAATGCAAGGCATGATGCACACGGCCCGGCATGCGGAGACGCCGTTTGAGCCCTCTGGGAACCGGGCAACCTCGGCGCGCTCGGTGGCATTCGGGCCTTGCAGTGTCGTGGCCTCAGGTCTCGATCTTGTTGGGGTCCTCTTTTCTGTGTAATGCTGCGTAGAGGGACTGATCTGGGGGTAGCTTGGGAGCCCTGTTTAAGGAGTCATGCACGCGCGGGAGACATTCCAATCAGCATGCAAAGCAAGTACTGTACAAGGATAGAAGGCTGTCAGCTCCTGAGCTCCTCTCAGAGACAATTTCAACCGCACCGCTGTCGGCTTGTAGCTGCCTGAATGCAATCCGCAAGGACGTGCCCTCTCCGGAATCGATGCCACGATATGCCACGTACAGCCCTTCCAAGTTCAAACATCTAACGGTTCTGCGGTGCTTAACAAACTCAGCATCTGCACGCAGTGGCTTGACCGCCGCCTGGCATCCACCACGTTCAGCAAGATGTGCGTGGAGCCTGCGGGCACCTGCGAAAGACTTCATCCAAAAACTCAAAGGCTGAGCAACTCCTGGCCTGAGTTAGCGTGGCCATTGCCCGTGCCAGGGCCAGCGGCACCTGCGATGGCGTGAAGATGCTTCAATGACTACACAGGCTCCAGCGGGTGCAAGGTCTTCAACTTGCATGGTCGAAGGCTACAGCATGTGAGCTATGCATAGTCATCCTTGTCATGCATCACCTTTCCGCCAACGTGCTGCCTGCAGTTAGAGTTGCCCGCCACAAAGCCCGCCCACTCTGTGCCCGCAGGCACATTATCTTGGACAGGGGACCTGCGCATCGGATAGAAACCGAGAAGGAGTTGACCTTGCAGCACTGTTGGACAATGTCTGTGATTGATGCACCGACATACCACCGAACAGAACAGGCACGGATTGCTCCTACAATGTCACCTTCGACTAAGCCTGGGCAAAGCTGCAGGCAGTCTCCGAAAGCGTGCTCATTCTTCGGGGCAGCGGCACTTGGGTCAGGATCACGCCCGTGAGCGTGACGACATGGACCTAAAAAGTGCGAGGTGCCGTGCCGGGAAGTCTGCAGATGGAGGCATGCGGTGGAAGAGAGCCGAGAGCTCCATGTGCTTCTGGCCGACTCTGGGCACCTGGCCGTTGTTGTCGTCGTCGTTGTGCCTCGAGAGAGCAGCAGGGATGGCCATGAACGTCGTACTGACCCATCTCGGTCAAGGTGCTGAGTGTTGACAATGTGGCCGTTGAGGTCGTTCTAGAGGTCGTGGAGGTGTTTGTGGTGTAAGTCGACGTCGTGTTCCTGCAGAACTTAAACTACACGGCCCAGTAAGGACCAAACGACTTTCACGGAAACCTCAAAACAGGCAGCAAGTTCTGACCTGGACCTGCTGCGCAACCAGCTGCCCTGCGCTGGCTCATTTAGAAAGGGGCTTAGCCCCTGCGCTCTCTTTTGACGTTCGTAACCCTGAAGCCTGTAAAGGTCGGCAAGAACAGGAAAGAGGAGTCCTGTCCAAGGTTGTGCTCGCTGAGTATGTCGATGTGCTGCGAACCTGAGCAGTCAACTCGGCTCAAATCTGACCGCTGACTTCATCTGCCGAACTCAGATTCGAGCTATTCGGGTATGCGTGCTTGTCGTTGTGGTGTTCGTCGTGGATGTGGCCGCAGCCTCGCGAACAAGCAACTCCACGAGGGCAACAGCATGGGATTCGCAAGCCTGCCGCGTGGCTGATGTGGTGCTGGAGGAAGTTGACATGGCCGTGGCCTGTGGAGCAACATCCAAAAGCGATTCCAGCGCAGCAGCGTAGTGAGGTCTGGAGTCTCAGCATGTGATTTGCGCGGGCCATAGCCTGCCACAGTGTGGATGTGGAAGTTGTGGAGGTTGAGGTTGAGGGTACCTGACATCCCGGGAGGCAGCCAGTGAAGCTTCTCCGAGGGCTTCGTGTGAAAGGCTCGGACAGTGCTAGTGCTGGTGGTCGTTCTGGTGGTTGAGGTTGAGACCTGAGAAGGTTGGAATCAAATCGAAGGGAGCCAACGATCGTGCTCCTGTGCTGCTTCACTTCCTCAGATTTGCACATTCGACGCCGATTCGTTGGCTTCACCTCCGCGTGTCCGAGTCCAATCCAGGGCTCTGTGGGACCGGGCCACTCCCATCTTGGAGGTCTGAGCCCGAGACCAGATCCGTCCGAGATTTCGGAGTCCAGCGAAACACTGCCTGAGGTCAACTCTTGAGTCTTGTCTCATGTTGAGTGCTCGCAGGCCAGCAAGCCATTGATTCGGCAAGAGGTCGGGTAGGACGCGGCATGCTGATGATGTTGAGAGTTCTAGAATACGTTGTGCTGACATCTGCGCATCTCTACGGCTCTGCCTGACCTGATCCTGGATCTTGATCCCCTTAAATCCATCTCCGAACTCTTCGACTTACTCGTGCACCTCTGGGATTCTCAAGCCCCTCACCTGCACGGCCAAACGCTTCCATCGAAGTCTTGGCAAAATCTGCAGTGACCTGAGCTGCTGGTACTCTGGTCAATGTTTGCTACATGCCCCCTTCCGTGATCTGAAACAGGAGTTAAAGGCCATGCTTATGTGACAGCTTAGGGCCTGACGTAATCGATACACAGCAAGAGCACAATGCGTGCCTAAGGAAGTCCATGATCCATCGCGCTTTGCAGCAACAGCGCCACGGCTGGGAGCCCGGCCCAGCAATGCATGCGCCGTAGCGTCCCAGGCCTTATGAGTGACTGCTTGACAACCGAGAATATGCAGCTTGAACTCGGCAGTGCAATGTCTCAAGCAAATGCACCAGCACATGCTGCAACTCCAGAAACGGGCATTTTCAACTCCTGCTGCCAAACTCAGAGTATGTCAGTGTGTAGTGCTGCGCAGCAGCCTCCTCCCGTGTCGCGACAGCACATTTTTAGCCACGCATCTGCATCACAAACAACCTTGTACGCTGAGTAGACCTGAGACAGTCCTCAGCATCGAAGAGGGATGCCCCGAATGCCACAGCTTCGACGGCAAGCCTGAAGCCAACATAGAAACCGATGATGCTCCGCTGCAAGAATTTCTTCGCTGCATCCCACCTGACACGTCCCTCCGACGACAACGGCAGCGGCGAGACCTCGCCGACCGCAACCCCACGAAGAAGTTCGGAGGCTTTGCCGAAAAGGGCCGTCGCGCGGACCTCAGCCGGCACCGCCAACAGCAGTTCACCTGCAAGATCTCCAAGGGAAGAGATCGCAACACTGCAGTCGAGCCACATCAATGGCTGAAGAAGCTTCGCGGCTGGCCGCACGCACGAGCTCGACCTCACACAACGACAAGCCACCACGAGTAGCTTCATGCTTCCAGATTCCACAGGTATGTGAAAGAAATGAGGAAAACATGTCAATACCGAGTCAACACCCTTGAACTTAAACTCAACGACTTTAACTTCCTGCCATCTGGAAGGTACAGGCATCATATGTTCTATGCTGATACGTGCCTGCTGTTGCGCCGACATTTCCGCCACGTAGGTTTCGAGAGTCCCGACGGGGCCTGTCCTTGCTGCACCGTCACATCTGCTCACATGACTGATCCTACCCAAGTAACTAGGCTAACTGCCGTGTTGTTTTCTGTGCAGGCTGGTCACATGATGGACTCCAACCGCAAGCGCTGCTTGGCTCGCCGGAGGAAGTATCCGAAGCGAGCGGCAGCTCCAAACTGCTGACGTGTCACCAGGCGATCAAGGGCTTGTGGCATCTCGGAGCCATCTTGGATCATGTCCTCCATCTTATCGGTGACGTGCTTTGCCGTCTGGGTGAACTCCTCTAGTGGAGCTTGGCCTGCCACCTGCTGAAAATCACGCAGGTACAGCTCAGACTGCCAAAAGGCCCGGCAGATTGGCCCCGGGAATTGCTTGTCTGACAGAAACTCCACAACGTAAGGCACTTCATCCTTCAGCAGACCAGCCAAGGCATCGTCCACTCCGTCCGAGGTTTCCGAGTCCAACCCATCTGCTGCTGGCTGGAACCAGGTTTGCAAAGTCTCCAAGGCATTGCTGTTGAGGATCCGCCCGGCCTCAGCGCAAAAAGGGAGTGCCAGCCGCGAGCCCTGGCTCGCTGCAGTTCTCTTCTCAATTCTTCTTTAGCCTTGGAAAGCTGTTTTGGCTCTGTTCTCTGCCTCCTCAACACGCCAGGTACTGCCGGCTTCTCCGTAGAGAGCCTCGGACTGCCGCAGAGCGTCCCAAGGCGAGTCCTGCGGCAGGGAAGCTCCCTCCTGCCTGCCGCACGAATCCCTCAAGAAAGCTGAGGGTTACACTCCTTTCCCGCAGCCCTCGTTGCTGTAGGTGCCTGGGATGCTGCCGGTGCGGAATATCAAGTGCAGCCGATCGGATATTTGTCACGCTGTCACGTCGCTGCAGCTTTGCTGCCGAGAGCTTGGTCTTTGGCCACAATGGACTGACCCAGGCCTGAAGAACATACTGCAGCATACTGCAGACCTGGAGCTGATTAAGACATACGGGTACTAGCAAATCAAACTCTGCTGGCAGTAGCACAGGTCGGGATGCTCGAGCACCCAGCAAGACTGCAGCGGCTGAGCACAAACTGGCGCGCAAATGCAGCCGGCGATTGCGTCGAGCCATTCTAAATTCGCTCATGCAACTAGATGATGCAGTTGTGCATGTACACAGCACTAGAATGTCACTAGAATCTTGCATTTGATTTGCACTGATTTCTGAAGCGGCCTTTGTTCCCGGTTTACAGTAGTACTGTAACCCAGTGTCACTGCATTGTTGTCTGAAGGTTGTTGGCCACATCAAGCTTGATCTTGCAAAGGCTACGCGATTTTGAGGCTGCATGTGTCAACAAGGATGTCAATGTCTAGCCTGAAGACGTGGTGACTGATCCGATCGGATCAGCCCGGTTCCTGGCAGGGTCATGCACGCAGCCCAGACCCCGAGGTCCGGACCACCTTTGGCGGCCCCGGCGCCCGGCGCAGCTTTGAGTGCAGTGCAGCGGTGCCGGCAGTCATGCCACGAATCCACAAAGGCTAGTCGGCTAGTCGGCTCGGCGGATAGATATTAGCATCGTGAGCAAAACAAGACTAGCACCGAGATCGAAAAGGGATGACAACCGAGGAAGGCTGAGAGTCGCACCATCTGAGTCACGATGTCGCCCAGCCGATGTAAGTGCGAGAATGCGCGAGCGCGCAAAAACTGCAGCCGGGAGGACAGGTGTTGGCCACTGGTATAGGACGGCTCATGGTCCGAAACACCGCTCCCTCGCGGCCTCCGAAGCGTTCCGGTCAGCGCAGAGCCTTGCAGCCAGCTGCAAGGTGTCGGGAACCTGGCAGCCAAGGGATGGGCCCAGGGGCTCAGCTCCCACCGGTTCTAGGAAACGTGTCAGGGCTGCCAAGGGGCCCAACTCACTCCGCTGCAGCGACTTCACCGTCGCCTTGATCACAACAAATGCTCCGAGACCTTCTCCTTGATGGAAATTGAACGTGTGAAAGCCTCGCCGACCGCTATGCTGAACACGAACAAGCCAACCTCGCACAGGCGTCTCGTCTTGAAGCATGCTCCGTATGTTCACGGAGACGGGACTTTGCAAAGTTCTCGTGTCATGCGTGAATTTCCTGAAAGCGCGGAACCTTTTGCAATGCTTTCGCGGACTTTCGGATGTCCCCCGCCTCCGTCAGCTTCCAAGCAGCGGCATCGCCTGCCAGCTGCCCACAGGTGTCACTGCCCCGTGGCAAGAAAGCACGTTGACTTGACCAACATGACCCGGACATGACGAGGATCTCACTAAGAACATCTTACAATGCCAAGCCTGAGCTGCGCCCAGCTTCGCCGCGCTCCAACCTGGGAGGCGGATTTGAGGGCGACATTGGGGTGTTCCTTCATTATGTAGGCCTGATGATATCTTGCAGCCTTCGGAAGGAACATAGCCAATTCAAAGTCACCGGCCTTTAACCACCGAACATGCCGCAGGGCCCATCAAAGTCAAAGTTCACCAGTTCTGCACGAACCCTACAAACCGGAAAAAAAAAGAAAGGCCAACCCTGCACCCCAACACAAAGAGTTGCACCCCACACCCCGAATTCATCAACCTCGATCCTGAACAAGGCTCTAGGCAGGCCCGCTCAAGCCTTTGAGGAATTTTCATAAATCAGATCCTCAAAAACCCAATAACAGGAGCTTTAAGACTCCTTGCTTGTGAAGGGCTGGAAGGAGAATCCGGGAACTGAGGCTGGCGAGCTCTAGCGAGCCCTAGATGTAATGTAGGAACCTGATTAAGAAACCTTGGGCCTTTATTAGGGTTCCCTTTAGGAATCCTACTATTTTGGGGTTATAGGCCATTGACCGAGGCCCGAACAAATCCGTGGCGAGCGCCGCCACGGCGCGCGAGGCTTCGCGCCTCTTCCCAAATCTCTGATAATTGGATGATCCCGGTCACTGCTGGTGCAAAGCTGTAAGGTCCAGACTTAAAGCTGTCAAGCATTTGGCCCACCAGCCCTTCACCAGAGACGCGTATGGTGCAGCCCCTGCGGTCGTTCACACTTCCAACACGTAAGAGGCATCAGTTTCTGGCCCATCATGGCCGATGGAGCCCTCTCTTCCAGGAACAGGGACCAGACAGGCCATGACCGGCGGGTGCACCGACTCTTTGGATGCGCCTGCAATGCTCGTCCTCCTCCTGCAGCGAGGCGCATCTGAAGACAGATCCGAAATCTATTCTTCCCATTTCTTCCCTCTGTCATTTGCGACACGTTAGTGAGCTGTAGCCGTTTCATTGGAGACTTATTTCCAGTCTTGTATGTCCTGCACCAGGAACTCGTTTGGGTCAGCTCGCCAGGAGGCTGCCTTTTCGGATACGCAACATAATTAGCGCTTCATCGCCTGGTGTGTCTTTGCTCTTGTTGCTCCGGCCTGATTCTCCGTGATGCGCATGAAGGGCACCAAGAGCTGTCAAGAAAACACGCAGAAGTCTTTCACGCACAAGAGATCAGGGAGCTCCAGATCTACAGCCCAAACGCTGCCTGCAGTCGAGTCAGGACCCCACTGCACACATTGCTCTGACCCCAATGAAACATTTCAATGCTTCATGGTTCTCGCAGAAGACAGCACGGCAAAAATAGCGCCTGAAGCAAGTTTTTCAACCTGTTTTTCAGGAGCGGCTTCAGCTTGACTCGGACGGCCATGGCCTCGAAGGCGAGCGGCGGGATCTGACCCGCCACGGTTCCACAGCACACGAGCAGCAGAGCAGTTCTATGGAAGCTTGTGAACTCAAAGTCTAATTACAAGGTTCGGGGCGCATTCCAGCACGTGGTACGTTGGCTAGTCTCAACATGTCGAAGACATCGGCAGGCATGGGCCTTGGGGATTTCACGACGATTGTTCCTGGCTCATGTGGGGTTCAGTCTAGTTAGATTAGAAACTTTGAGTCATCATCATCACCACCATGATGATGATCATCATCATGTCGCTATCATCATCACCATCACCATAATCAGCATCAGCATCATCACCATGATCATCATCATCACAGACATCATCACCATCATCATCACCACACAGCCATCATCAAAACATCCTCATCATCACCCATCACCCATCATCCTCATCCTCATCCTCATCACGAGCATGATCATGATCATCATCAGCAGCAGCATCATCAACGTTGTTTGCCCAGCAGTGGTAGCGGGTCAGTGGTGGTGGTGGCGGTGGTGGCGGTGGCGGTGGTGGCGGTGGTGGCGGTGGTGGGGGT